>VDFB02085724.1:0-46586 GCA_007258455.2 Sequoia sempervirens
AGATGGCAAACATATCTTGAAGTCTGCCTTAGGCCAAGATTAAAGGGGACATCCAATACACTGAGATGGTGCTTCATCATCTTCCAACCAATCAAATTGTTCCAAGCTAGCATGTCTAGGTTCAATGAACCTGACACTTCATAATGCAACAACTTTTTATTGTTGGTTTATATTTAGTAGAAGGACAAGTGTCCCCAAATGTAATTTTCTCATTGGTCGAGAGGTAGTTATTTGTGAAAAACCCTAATTAGGGTTTTATTTTGTAATCTCATTCATTGATTTGAAATCAATCTTGGTCATTGAATTGTATTCGAGGAGCCTTTAAATTGAGCTCACCCCTCATTTGTAAAACATGGGAGCATCCATCGCATACTACCAGTTCGCTACCTTGTCTATGCTTTTTCTTATTATTATGCTTTGATAAAAAATTTCCAAGCATCCATCGCTTGTCCAAAAGCACTTGTTGTAGGCTCTTAGCCATAGTAGCAAGATAGTGAACTATTTGATAAAATGCTTTGGTAGACATGCATGAAAAATGTGGTAGAATAGACAAGGTAGTAAACTATTTAAAAAAAATGCCTCAAAGAAATGTGGTCTCATGGTGATGGAATGCCATGAAAATCCAGGGAATTTGCTTGTCATGGAATTCCATCACCATGAGACCACATTTCTTTGAGGAATTTTTTCAAGTAGTTCGCTACCTTATCTATGTTATTGCTTACTATTACACTTTGATGGATTTTTTCCAAGCATCCATATAGCTTGTTTGAAAGCACCTATTTTAGACTTTTAGCCATAGTAGCAAGGCAGTGAATTGATTGATAAAATGCTTTGGTAGACATGTATGAAAAATGTGGTAGCATAGACAAGGAAATGAACTGTTTGAAAAATAATCCTCAAAGAAATGTGTTCTATTGGTGATGGAATACCATGACAAGCACATTGAGACCACATTTCTTTGAGGCATTTTTTTGAATAGTTCACTACCTTTTCTAAGCTATTGCTTCTTATTATGCTTTGATATATTTTTTCAGAGCATCCATAGCTTGTTTGCAAGCACCTATTTTAGGATTTTAGCCATAGCAGCAAGGTAGTGAACTGTTTGATAAAATGCTTTGGTAAACATGTACAAAAAATGTGGTAACATAGACAAGGCAATGAATTGTTTGAAAAAATGCCTCAAAGAAATGTGGTCTCATGGTGATGGAATGACATGAAAATCCATAGCTATTTGCATGTCATGGCATTCCATCACCATGAGACCACATTTCTTTCAAGCATTTTTTTCAACTAGTTCATTGCCTTGTCTATAGTATTGCTTTGTAATGAACCCAACCAATTTTTCAACGAACACACCAACACAAGGAGCACCCATTAAGGTTAGCTCAACCAAAACCAACAATTGGAAAGTAACTCTTTGCCAAGAATGCACACTCAATCTAGAGATGAGAATGATGCTTTCATATGGCAAGAGGGTCGTCAGTAGCAACTTGAAGTATCACAATGCTGAAGGAAATATCAACGCCAAGAATGTGCTCTCCAACCCAAGTTGGGTAGGATGCTACCATATGGCAGAGTATCTATTGTAAATGACGCAATATATAAAATAAACTCAATGCCAAGCATGTGCACTCCAAACCCGAGGTGGGCAAGGCACTATCATATGGCAGAGATACAAAATGCAATACAAGTAGACTGAACAAGGGCTAGTCTCTTCCACAACCGTGGGAATACAATGTAACTTAGCAAGAAATAGAAAGGGTTGAATAGTACTACTGTAACAACCTTACAATAAGAAGAGTTGCCTTCCAAGAACACTGAATTAGTGATATATCAATGCTGCGATGAAATTTAATGTATCTCTAATGCTCAATATGACTCCAGGACTCAAACCCAACTCCTAAAGAAAACTCTAACAATCTGATATGACTGAACATAGACTGAAAATGCATAACCAGCAACTCTGTAACTCACTAAATTGCTCACACAACTCACAATACCTCACCAAATGACTTCAAACTTGATGCATAATGACCCTAAGATGATGGCGACCAAGATAGAGTTGTGAAACTACAACAAACTAAAGTTATTTATTTTTGCACGAATTCCAAGACAACCCAACTATGAAAAAACCCTCCAAAGGGCGATTTGACAAGATAAAATCCAAGACTTGCTAATAAAATATGAAACTCACCAAAGAGGGGTTCCCTAGGGTGAGAATGACATAGGTAAAGTACCCAGAACCAAACAAAAATCGTACAATGACTTATAAGCTAAAACTACTTTCAGCCATGCTAAAATTAGCAACTGTAAAACTGACCAATCTCTGAAATCTTCAACGTTGATGCTTTGTCTGCAAATCTGGATGAGAAGTAGTCTCTAAAGTCTTCGCTAGGTGCTATCTTTCAAGCACGAAACCAAGAGAAATGGCTAGGAGGTATGCATTCCTCGAAGCAACTCTGAAAGCATTTCAACAGCATAACAGTATGATAGAAAAATAAGATGTCAAATGAAGAATAGAAGCCTCCTTATAAAGACATTGAGAAGAGCCTCCAAAACCTTCTAGAAGATGTACCCACTCCAAGAGAATCTAGGTTTTTGAATTGAATTTTTTCATACAACCTTCAATATGGCATCCCTCTCCAAGAGATATAAAATTTGATAATAAAATAAACTCTCTTCCCAAAGTTGGTGTCCCCTTCATAAAAAGTATTTTTCAACCTTTTTTTGAAATATTTTAATTTCCTCCTGATGAGGCGTCCACCCTTCAAGACCCCCTTTTTAAAAAAACTTGAAGTTATATTGCTAGGCCAAGGGGTTAATGTTAAAAAATAACATTATTTTAATTAAAATAACTTATCTCTCCAAAAATTCATCAAAAGCCCAGAAATCAATAATACCAACTGAATTGCCTGAAGAGGAAAGCCTATTGAACTGATGCCAACTGGACTGCTGCCAAAAATAGAATTTACTAAAAATAGTAAATTCAGCAAGTTGCTCAGACCAAAGTGCATGTGATACCATTGTGAAGCTTTCTGAAAACCCAAAAAGAATCCACAATCCAAAATCCCAAACTCCAAGATGTAGCCATCATAGCACTAAAAATAGAAGTAGGAGAATGCGGAAGTACTGGCCAGCGGAGTTGCATGTCATGCCTCTGTGTGAAATCTTTGAAAACCCAGAAGGAATCCAAAATCCAAACAACCAAACTCCAACATGCAAACCCCTGAATCTTCAAAAAAACACACCAAGCAACCAGAAACCCTAATTCTGCCTCTAACTAGCCGACAACACACCGGGGATAGGCCATCAATCACTGAAAAGTGTAGTGCTAAAAATGGGGACATTACATGCTTGCTATTATGCTTTTGATAATTTTTTTCCAAGCATCCATAGCTTGTTCGAAAGCACTTGTTTTATTATTTTAGCCATAGCAACAAGGTAGTGAACTGTTTGAAAAAAAACTTTGGTAGACATGTATTAAAAATGTGGTAACATAGAAAAGGCAGTGAACTATTTGATAAAATACGTCAAATAAATCTAACCTCATAGAATGCCATGATAAGAAAATGCAATTGGTAGCTGCTCCTACTTATTAGTTATTCAATGTGAAGTAATCAAGCATAAATGCTTAGGTTGAATTTGTAAAAACTATATTGTAATTGAATTTTTTCATCTATCAACATCTAGTTATTAGTTATGCAGTGTGAAGTAATGCTTTGACTTTGAAAGATGTACAATAAAATGTAATCAACGATATGAATATAAACTATTTTTTTTTTATTTTTTACAATTCATTAGTTAAAATATTTATTTTATTTTCTCTCTATATCTCTATATGCTATGGAAATACCTTTCAATTTCAAAATAAATAGATTTTCTCTTGTTCTACAATTTTTTACCTTTTTTTAAGTATGATTTTTTCTTGACTTTTTAAAAAACTCTTATACTTTTTGGTTTGTCAAAGAATTTTTCCCCCAAGATTTTTGCTGCTATGCATTGGAAGCATAGGAAGCATACATGTGAATCCATACTATCATTAAAGTATACATGTGAATAAGTGAAGCATACATGTGAATAAGTGAGGCACAAGTAATTGAAGAATTTCAAAGGATACAAACCACTAGGACTGGAGCTTATTGAGCAATCAACAGTAATTAATTAAGCATTAGATGTAAACAAAATCCATGCCTACAACATTCAAGCATATGATTTACACAATACGCATGATAACATCATTCAAGAATGGTAGTAGCAAACTAAGATTTTTTTAATCAAAAAGCCGTAAGGTATACAATGATATATATTGATAAAAGTATATACAATATATCCAAAAAATCTATATAGGCTTAGTACAAAGGAGCCATATTATGGACATAAAATGTCATGTATATATCGATAGTACAAAACATATATTCCAAAATGCCACATAGGCATACAACAAATGACCCCAATACACTCATTTCCCTCTAGGAGAAGGAAATAGATCCTGTGCTGCCTTCAAAATTCACTTGGATGGAGTGACTATTGGTTCTCTAGTCTTTCGAACACGCTCACTAGTCCTCCTCTCTTCACTCTGGACCTTCAACTGATACAATAAAATGTAAAGATGTTAATACACAAAAATTGAATTGTGGAATGACATATAACAAAATATAATCACTTACCGCATACAGATAGTCATCATTCACATTTACATCATTACCACGCCCACGATCTAGAGTGACAACCACCTGTAGCAACCATCAAGATAGAAATTAAGCTACAAAAAGGTATCGTGAAATTTTTCTATAATATACCATGAAAGAGAAAATATAATGTCAAATCAACTAATCTGTTGCATACCTCTCTCAATGGATCAGAACTAGCTATTGCTACAGCAACTCCGTGGTCCATCGTGCCACCAACATCACCAGGGCTGTCTGATGTCAACATTTGCAAATGGTAAATGAAAGAGTAAATGGTAGGGTGAACTATTAAATGTTAATGTGATGGGATTAAGAAGGAATAAAGGAACAAAAAAGTGAATTAGGAGAAGATAATGTGACATGATCAAGGAATACAAATGCAATGTTTGTGTTTCTCATCAATTTTTTTGATTTGCATATGTAAAATTATGAAAAATAGCTAACATTGTTTTACAACACCATTATTGAATAAAGGCTACCTTAGTGTAAGTTGTTTGAGGAAATGAATTGCGAGGTGTGGAGGTCGAAGATCCACCAGGAAACTGTTTGAAATCCAAAGCATGTTATGAGACAAACATTCAAATATAACATTTAATTGTTCAAATTCAATAATAATATCTTTAATACTAGGGTTGCATACCTATGGACTCAGCGTCTAAATGAATGAGGGGTTTGTAGAGATAGGGCATCTGGAACTTTTCGGCCAATTTCATCAATAGAATTTCTACTCGGTGCCATTGTAGGTACCAAAGTATAATTTAATAAACAGCATTATTGGAACTTTGCTTTAACTTTACGAGTGTCAATCGAGATATCATTCAACCGTCTATCTGTGAAAGTCATCACCTCTACAAGCTGATGTAGGTTGTAAATTTGCATCCGAGCACTCTCGATAATCATGCATGCAAAGAAACACGCACAGGTATACACAATTGGCAAGTCGGAGCTTGTAGCCTACATGTCTCGCAGGAGCTCTACTAGAGGCCTCACCTGCTATGGAAATGAATGCGGGTAGGTGAGACAATGCGACTCTAGATGTGTCCACCTCTACTATCCTTAACAATGGAAGCAGCGTAACCCACCATGGAGTACGAGATGCCAGTGCCAACTATGGATTATGTCATGGAGCCATTCTATCATGTGTCGAGCCCCCACCTCTACCCAAAAAGTCTAAGATGTCAAAATAATTTGGCATCTTATTGAGGATAAACTCACAATAGAGTTTCCACAAAAAATATTATGGTACCTCATGGTTATTGCATGGAGGTTGTTCAAATGCCAGCCTACCACATCCACAAGAGGTGGTACCCATTAACTCATGAATTGAGTACCAATGGATGAGAGAACCTCTTGCGTATGATAAAGGTGTACTGGATTTTTGGTGGTCAAATAGGGAACAGGTTGTTTGAGATTTTCCATTGATTACAGTGGTGAACCTGACATATTTTAACACATTTTGAGAAATCTTGGAGTTGGATCTTTTTTTATTGCAGGTTTTGTTAGCTTTTTGTTGTAGGTTTGGCATCATTTTTGGACAAAACCCTAGTTTCCAAGGATTCGACCATATCTTTCACACGGCTTCGTATTTTCTCACAATTTTTTTTCTGTAGGTCAAGGACACCATCAAGAGCTCTCATTCCAAAAATCATATTTTTTGAATCTGTTTTTCATTTTTTATAATTATTTTTCTGTTTTTAATAAAAAATTAATTTCGGGAGTAAATAATCGAATTTTTCAGATATGTTTACATTTCTGGAAATCTCTTTTAATTTTAATAGGGGTCTACTCTTTAGTTTTTAAATTTTGATGTGCAATTATGAGTCAAAAAAATAGATTTTTTGAAATTAGGGTTTAAAACAAATTTGCTTAGATCTCACTCACGGTTGCAGATCTACTCATAAAATTTTTTTTGCAGATTTGGAATAACATCACACGGATACAGTAAAAAAATCAGAATTTTTGGAGCTATTTTGTATTTATTATAATTTTTTTTATGATTTTCAATAGAAAATTAATATTGGGCGCACAATAGGGAATTTTTCTGACTTCTTTACATTTCTGGAAAGGTCTCTGAAAAATAATATCAGTCTCTTCTTTGATTTTGTATTTTTCAGATCAATAATGTCTTCAAATAATCAAATCTAATTCAGCTATGTGAAAAATATGTATCTGAAATTGCAATTTTCTAATGAGTTTATTTTTTTTCATGGCTGCATTATGATATTATTTCTTTTGATTTTGTAGGGGTGATCATAAGGAGTTTTAGTGGCAGAAATATCATTCATACACAACAAATTGGAAAGCGAATAATCAGGTGCACATATTCCATCTTCCATTTCTTAATCTTGTTTGTCACACATTTCAATTTGGGGCATAAAATTTATCCTTGTTTGCAAACACATTTGGATTTGGGCTCTTAAAAATGAATTTTGTCTTCAATCACATATCAAAATTGGGTCTAAAATTAACCATTGTCTTCCTACACATTTGAATTGGGGTTAAAAAGAACATGTTCTTCTATTGTTTGCATACAAACATTTCATTTCTAAGGGAAATTAATCATTGTGAGTGTGAATCAAGTGCGTGTGTGATCACAAACACCTCACTTGATTTGCTTTTGTCAAACCCTTCATAGGAGGCCTACTAGGGGATTTCATCACCCCTAGGGACGACCTCAATCGAAGTGTGAATCGAAAGACACGCTTGTTTGGAAGTTAAAATCTTGTCACTCTTGGCTAAGCCCCAAAGAACTTTATACCTTTGGGAAGTGAAGGTGAAGGGTGGGTTACCCCTTTCTCCCAGCTGTGTGGTAGGATTTTTCTTTCAATTCATTCCTTAGTCAACCTTGTGCAATCTAGCTTGAGACCTAATTGGCCATACCCCACTTGACTAGTCATATGGCTTGTTGTTGTGTATTCAAGTGCTTGATTAATCATAGCATTTAATCTTGGAAGACAAACTTATCATTGTGCTTGGTGTGTGTGTTTATGCATTTACATGTAAAATCTTGTGTTTGATATTGCCCAAGTCAAACTTCCAATAAATTTTTTCCACATCATCCAAGTCATCCAATCTCATCATTCCACATCATCACCATCACCAACCTAGTCTTGGTCACCACTTGTCAAAATGGTCATAATCATAAACAAGCCAAATCCTAATCATAAGCCCAAAATCATAATCCAAGGGGGCTATCCATCTAAGACAAATCATGAGACAAAACCTAAGCCTGAAGTCATAATTCAAGGAGTCTCTTTCTCTAGTTCAAATCATGAAACAAAACCAAAACATAAAATCAAACTTCGAGGGGCTTCTCCTACCACTTCTAATAATGACATGAACAATGTTGCATACTTTGAGGAACAAATTGATGCCCAAGAGCTTACACACATGTGTGACACCATGCCCACATTCAAACACAAAGCCCTAGCATCCCAACTCCAAAACCTCCTTCAAACACTTCACCAAATACCCAAACCCCTAGACCATCAAACTATACAAAGCCTTCAAACCCTATTCCAAGATTGTCAACAAATTAAATCACCTCAAATCCAACACCTCCTAGCTCAAGCCAATCATTTCATTGCCACTTGTCAAATCCAACAATCACCACATCAACACATTTCACATCAACCCTATGTGTCACTTACATCATCATATCAACCTCATCCATCCACATATCATGTTACCCCTTCGTCAACCTATCACAACTCTTCTAATTTCAACTCTTATCCACATCAGTCAACCTTTCAATAGTCATTGTCCTATTCAACCCCTTCATCATCATCACAACAACAAATCATATCACAAGTCCAAACACCATTCCAACCGCAAGACATTCAACCCCAATCCTATGTGTCACCTTCATCATCATGCCAACCTAGCACATCTATCTATTATGACAATGCCACATCAACATGTCCACCCATATCACAACAACAACGTAACTTCCCAAGTCCACCTTGGCAACAACATCAAGAACCTTTAAGTCTTAACGCCACCTTTGACAAGGGGAACACCAATCTAGTCCATACACCCTTACCACCATCCAATCAAATGCTTATCCCTAATCCACCATGTCCTAGTCCTAATCCATTGGCCACTCCATCTTCTAACCCATCAAAATCTTCATTACCCCCACCATCATCTAATCCTCCATCAAATCAATCCTTTACATTTAGATATTTAAAGCATAAATTGATGGCATTATCTAAATCCACCAATCCACCTACAAAGGATGTGACCCAAAGGCTACAAGAAAGGAATCAATTGCCACCATGCCATTCAACTCATATACTTGAACATACAAAAGAGTCCTCAAACATCATGCCAAGTCCTTCAAGTCAACCATGTCATCCTCAACCCCTTGGGCCAAGTCAAGAGTCTCCCCTCATAAGTCCAAGTCAACCTCCATCATGCTCCTATGTTGTTGACCATCTAGAACATGTCAAGTCTCTCCAAGAGTCATCCCCTTCTACTTCCATTCAAGCAACCCAAGATGTATGTCAAGAGCCTAATCTTAAGCATGTGGAAACATCAAGCCCTAGTCCTAATCAAGATCAAATCATTGTCATCCAACCTGTCCATAATCTATATCTCTCTTATGATCAAGATGATATCCATAATGATGAAGAGCCTATCCATGAGCAAGATATTCCAAATTCACCTCCACCTAGCACCATCCATGACCTTCAAACATCCACTTCCCTTGATGAGACACTTGCCTCCCAAGCTAGTATAGAAGATCAAACAAATACCTTGGATCTAAGTGAACACAATGCTAATCAAGATCCTAATGATCCCCCATCACCCACTATCGACCCCATTGCAAGTCCTCCATCATATCTACTTGGTCTTTCCAATAAGGAACTCGTGTCTAGTGTTCCACCTACACCTAGTCCCATTGTCCATTGCATACCCCAAGGAAACCAGTCTCAAGATGTTGGTATTTCCTCCATGCATTCTAAGTCCACTTTCCATCATAAAACCTATCATATGCCTAAAGTATATGTTGCCATTCCACCACCATCATCCTACAAGTGTCAAAAGCATGTGACCATACACCTTCCTCCATCCAATTTACCACCATTACTTCCAACTCCTAATACCCCTCCATCTGCTTTACCACCATTACTTCCAACACCTAACATTCCAATCTTTCATAAATACCCTAAATATCCTAGTCATGACCAACAAATGCACACATTGTGTAAACATAAAGCTTCCACTCATTCCATCCAACACATCGGATTCAAAAATAAAAAGTTGGATGCCTCTATTTATAAAGTCAAAAATTCTAAAGGTCTTAATGCCTTAGAATACAATTTCAAAAAGTCAAAGCCAAATGCATCCAAAAAGTTATATAAGCCCATGCCTCCAAAAGAAAAGTCTAAAAACAAAATGGTTTGGGTACCTAAGCAAAAAGAAATCAAGTCAAATGAGGCATCTACGTCACAAAAATCCCAACCATCCACTTCCATCCAAAATACACATTCCATTCAAAAATTACAAAAATCCCACAAGACAAATAAAAGCCATAAAAATACTAAGTCTATGTGGGTACCTAAAGCACTTCATCACCCATCTCCTAAGAAAACATCTCCATTGCTTTCTACACCTCGTCCACATCAAAAGCTTCAACGTTTATCACAATGTGTGCAACCATTGGTCATGGTTCCCTTCCATTTCACAACAAGCCCTTATACCTCCATCTCGTCACCCCCCATCCACTATCCTACATATCTTCCCCACCACCTTCCTATGGTCCATGCTTTTGGCTAAGCCTCCCCATTCATCTTTTGCATAATTCCCATATAAGTCCTATATCTTCCCTACATAATCCTCCATAATACACACCATAATCCATCATCTACCTACTCTATCTCCATTTCTTGTCATCCCTTACCAACATCTATGAGCATAATGACATTTGACATGGTCCATGCAATGATATCCATTTCTAGTGGGACTATCACCTTTCATGCAACTAGACACTTGAGTCCCTCCTATCCAAAAGTCAAAAAGTCAAAAAGTCAAAAAAAAGAAAAAAGTAAAGAGAAATCCCTTCATCCAATGGTGAAAACCTGGTAAACAGGCGCCTTGGATAAGTACCATGATGAAAACCTGGCAAACAGGCATCATGTGTAGTTTGATTTTCTATGTCACTTACACTTGGGGGCACAATGTCTTATCTATCCAACCTATCATTTTTATGTCATATCATTTCCATCCTACCTACCATCTTTAGCCATCATACCTACCTATCATATTGGGTCCACTTATCCACTCTTCTCCTTTTGATCTTGATGAAGATATAGGGGCAAAATGTTGAAACATGTTTTTTGGGTATCTCTTGACATACCTCATCCTATCTAAACCAATCATATCATTATCTTATTGTCATCAGCTTTGTCACGAAAAATCCTAAGTCTTGTACCTAGAATGGGGCATGTCATTCCTATGCGACATAGTCTTTGGAGATCACATCCTTGCTCTCTTATGCATACATCCATTTCATCCATTAATCCCATTTATCTCCTTGCACCTAGACTTGGTTTTCCCCTTGTCATTGGTATCTAGCACAAAGGCTACCCAAATTTTCATCCATTGACACCTCAAAAATATCAAAAATCCAAAAAAAATCATAAAATGACAAAAAGACAAAAAACATCATAAAATGTCCTGAAAAAAGACAAAAACATCATAAAATGTCTTGAAAAAAGACCTAAAAATCATAAAATGTCCAGAGAAAAACACAAAAACATCCAAATCAATGTCAAAGTCAATCACATGGAGTCAAAGTCAGTGATGTCAGTCAGTCCATGTCATTGTCGAACTACGTTGTCTCTGCGCATTTGCTACGTAGGCAAGGCCATCAGTCGATGAGTCCCCGAGACATTAGGTCAGTCCTTTTAGGTTGGTCAAAATAAAATCACGGCATTTGTCACAATCATCACATCGGTCAAATAATTCAGATAGTCAAACTCGAACACAAGACAGTCATTTGAAATGTCAATGTCAAAATTGGTCAAAATTAGACAGCACAGTTCAATCAATCATACAATCAACATCAATCAACTTGCCAAAACACATTAGTCAAAATAATGTCAATCTCGTCACTCTTTGGTCCTCTTCAAGATGTGTCCTTCTTGGAGTTAGACCTCGTCAAAATGTCCTTTGCCTTTTTCAGGATGTGTCCTTCCTGACAATAGGCCCCGTCAAACCGTCAACACCGTCAAATTGGCAAAACTCTTAAAAAGTACATCAGCTGTCAAATCAAACAAGAATTCAATCTTTGGCAAACAAACATTGGCAAACAAAATAAAATGGTATTAATCTTTACGGTCTATCTTGTCTTATCTTTTGACTATCTTAGCTATTTTGTCTATATTTTCTTGTCTTGTCTTTTTGGTCATGTTACTAGCTACCTCAAGGATGTCCCATGAAGGATTTAGAGGTGCGATGACGTCTCCTGGCCTAGTTTATTTTCTTTGATTGCTGTCTATGGATTGTCCTGACAAAAAGGCTAGGGCAACTTCGCCCTTAGTATGAGTTAGGGCATTCCTTGTCTGTGACTATCTGTTTTTCAAGTGGATGACCTTGTACACCTTGGTCTATGTCATATCATGGTGTTTGTTATCCATTTGTGTCATTTTTACTGCCCAATGATGATTAAGAGCAATACATATTAAAGTCCTATGGCAATGTTTTGAAGGATTTGGTCTAGGAACTAACATGCATCTTCTTTAGTCGTGTCATCTTTTCTCACTCGTCTCATATAGGCATTGCATCCATATCATCATCCATATCTTTTGCACTAACATTTCTTCGTCTCTTCATATTCTAGTCTCCTAACCAATTTCGAGAGCACACCCATGTTCTTCGAACCCGTCTGTCCTCTCGAGGGGGCATACCGTAACCCTCCTCGTCATTCTTCCTCATCTTATTTTGCACTGGGGCATTTTTTTTTTGGCTTATTTTCTTTGTCACAATGCGACATGCTACATTATGACAAAGAGGGGCAAAATGTAGACACATAAAATTGTCCTAGGCTTGCAACTCTTAGGATTATTCAACATTGCCCCCTTTCATTCTTAATAATTAAATAATTTTAATTATTTAATTATTTCTAAAGTCATAATTCTTCATTAATTAAATAATTTTAATTATTTAATTAATTCATTTTTATCATTTATTTCTCCTTGATTATTAAATAAATAAATTTTATTTATTTATCTAATACGTCATTAATTACCTAAAGTCTTCATTTAATTAAATAAATTTCTTAATTTATTTAATTCCCCTTTTGTCATTTATTCCTCTTGATTATTAAATAAATAAATTTTATTTATTTAATTACGTCACTAAGCAAGTCCCCTTCTTTTAAAAATTAAATAGATTCTAATTTATTTAATTTTTGTCCACTTTCTACTATAATTAAATAATTATTTTAATTATTTAATTATTCATTAACCTCTTCTCTCATTAAATTAAATAAAGTTAATTTATTTAATTTGGTCCACTCTCTTGAATTTTGAATTAAATTATTATTTAATTCGAAATGATTCCTTTGTCACATTCTTCTATAATTTAATAATATCTTTATTATTTAATTATTCACTGGTCACCTGGAGTAAATAAATTTTATTATTTAATTTCTCCAGCAACCTCTTTGTCCGTGTCGGTCTTATCTTCCAAATTTATTCTTATCTTTTGACATCTCATTTAATTTCGACCCTTGATTGAATTATCTTATAATTCAATCTTGGCCCTTCATCCTTATCATTGCCCTAATTTTGACCTAACCCTAATGCACACAGCAACATTCAATCTTGATCTTTGATTCTAGGGTTTTTTGTCATCTTCTCATCCTGGCCACACATTCAAAATTGCAGTTTTTATAAAATGGCAATTTTGTTCTCATTTGGCCCCCTCTTGGTCTCTGGCTCTCTCTCTCTCTCTCTCTCTTGATCTTTCTCTCCATCTCATGCTCATTTTCTGTCAACTCATGGTCATTGTCATTTGCAGTCATTGTCATTCTAGTCTATTGTCAAGTCATTTCTTTTAGTAAAATCCTTCAAAACTTGCTTAGGGCTTTGTCATTAGTCATAGTTGCTCATTTGAAATCTGAGGGCATCTCTATTTATAGCAAGCTAGGAGGTGTAACAAAGGTGAAGCATGGAAGATGAAGACCTAGGGTAACTTTGTTCCTTTTGTTTTCATTATTTCCATTGTGCTTTGTTATTTCAATGGATTTGATGTTATTGTGCTAACACCTTTAACATAATCAGATTTTCCCTTGATTACAGAACTTACTATAATCACATCATCTTCATTCAGGAACACCAACTGAAGCAAGAGAATGACCGTTAGAACACAACTACTCATAACTCGATCAAATATTCATGCGGATATCTGAAACTTAATGTGGATAAACTAGATATACTTGACAACAAACCCCTTAATCCACAACCTCTAATCATCAATGTACTGAGCTAACCAATAGACTGAAATTCACTTCACTATTGACAACCTGCAACTCATTTTATTACAATTTTCTCAATATCCTCGACATATACAACCTTGAAGACATTAATGTCAATAGTGTTGACATCAACGACAACCATATATCAGCAACATCCAACAACGTCCAATAGACCTTTTAACCAATACACTTTGTGCATACCCTGTAGCAACGACGCCCCATGAGACTACATTTGTTTGGGACATTTTGTCCAGTATGTTGTGCGCTTTCACATTTGACATAGATTATATTAACAGGGGCATCAACCACTACAACATCTGACCAACTCATGCGCACCCTTCATGACATTGCCATTTTCATTGGCTTCAATTGATACCCGTACCTTGTTGTCTTACAATTTTATTTTTTTTAGTTTATGAGGTCTATTCAACGCATCCCATTTCATGTGTATGTTATGTGCCTTTCCATCGAGCCTCTTTCAACAATTTTTCTTGAAAGTTTCTAAAGCATTTTCAACAAGTTTATTTTGGCGCACATGCTACCTTCATTTATTAGCTCTTTCATCCTTTCATTGTTAGCGTGAGCAGTCAATATTGAATTGGCCTTTGCACTGGGTGCCTACTCTTCAAACTATAGATTGAACCCCCCTATTCAATGCATTTTCCTGAAGGCTTCTAAAGTCTTTTCAATGCATTCATTTGGTGCACAAAAATGATGGCATTCCTTCCTCTTACCCTGCGTGATGGTTGCCTCCAATGCAGTATGATTCATTTCCATGTGTGTGGCTACATGTGTCATTCCAAATGCATTTGCTTAAAAGTTTCTAAAGTATTTTCAATACTGCTCCATTTGCAATGCGCCTTCCAAATGCATTTGGTTGATATTTCAATGATTTTTCAACAAAACTATTATACGCCTATGTTGTTTTATTGAATTCACTCCCTCTTAGCCTTCACATTAGCTAAATGTGTTTGTTCAAAAGTTTCTAAGATCTTTTCAACAAATCCATTTGGCGCGTACCCTGCTTCAAGCCAACCCTCTGCTCATTTCAACAACATTGGTTTGTTGCCTAAGCATTGCTCAAAACTCACAGTGCTGCAAGGATGCTTCCTTCAACTTTAATGATCCCAGAGATGAATTTGTGCATAGGTACCGACTGCTGTCATGTATTTCTATTCATCACTACTTTGATTTTATCTTATGTTTTGAACTTTTGCAGACCAAGGATCGACCTGTTTTGCATTCCCGTTGTTGTGTTCCGGAGCTTGTGAAACAAATACCCTCCTCTTCTAATTGATAGAATAAAACCATCTCTTTGCAACCTTTCATGATAGCCTTATAACACTTACACATGCAACCTTTATAATTGAGCTTGAATGCAACATTATATGGCAAGTAGTTGCATTATGTTCATCACAATCAACATAATTCACATGACAACATGCATTACTTTCATGCACAAAGTCACTTGCTAAGTTCAAAATTTGATTCTCAATGTTGCCCATTAGTACCCTACACTGACTAGCATTTGAAAAAAAGGGTTAGTCTTCATTCATTTAATAGCCAGAATGTTATGAATGTAAACAATGAAACTTCCATGTGGCTACCCCTAATATTTGCAATGCTGCATGTATTGCAATTTTGTTAGAGTTTCCATCGCTTGGATTAGGAAAAAGAATAATTGATTCAAGGGAATTTCTTACAAAACATTGTTTTGTGAGGAGTCATACGAGGAATTTCATTGAATCTTTCTGAGAAGCAATTTGACATTTTGTTATATGGGAGGGTATGATTTGATGTAGCTCTATTGTCAAGAAAGTGTCCCATTTATCCATTTTTTCATCATGAATATGAGCATACTCTACCATGCCCATTTGAATAATATTACTTGGCTTCAAGCTCTTGTTTGCTAAGAGACTCCATAATTATGCAAAGCATGTCGGGTCCCCAGGTGGGCCTGGCTAAAAAAATAAATCGTTTTCACACAAGTTTCACTTGGAGTTGATATGAGGGTACATTTGGATTCTTTAGAAGTGAAAATTTGAAGTGGGTTGCCATTAAAACTTATTTTCTGGCACATTTCCACAGTGGGAAAACTAGTCCAATTGGCTTTGGAATCGCTCTGGAAAATTGGTGAAACGACCTCCTGGAGACATAAAAAATTGCAGGTATGTAGACATCTGACCCGAGAATGGAGTGCAATAGGCGGCTCAAAGAAAAAAATCATGAGGTGAAATATATTCACTATCAAAGTTGCTCAGTTGAACTTTCTACAATAATAGCTTGTTCAGAACCAATTAAAACTGACAAAATCACCTCATTGAAAAAATACCAAATCAACTCCTAGTGAGCTACCATTGGACACAATAGATCATTTTGGTACACTGAGCACACATGCAAGAGGAATTTTCTTGAATAATCATTCATCAAAAGATATTAGGGGTCAAAGTTGACCTCCCCGAAAGGTTTCTAAAAATGCAAGTGCAAAACTGAACAATTTGCACTTGCTTTTGACCTTGTAAAAATAGCAAATCAGATCATGAGGCTCTGAAACTAGACACGGGAGTTCATGAATGTATGGAGAAAGGAGATGAACAATCATTTTGTCATGACAATCAACCAGTTGCAAAATGCAAGCTCAACCGGGAGGCTACTTTGCAAAGTTGAAAGTTTGCAAACAACATAAAAGTGCCAAAACCCTCTAGCTTCACTTTTCAAAACCCTATCAAAACTCATCATGGGAAGCCAAAAATTGACATGCACGTTCACATATGTCACATGCATGGGTATGCAAATGGGTTTTGCACGAAAATCAACTGGCATCAAAATATGACCCTCCAAAGTGGGTCACTTAGGCAGATTTCCCAGGTACACATATGAGAATGCAGTGGAAACTTTTTGAAATGGGCACTTTAAATTTGCAAAATTTGAGAGTGCCATCACCATCCTTTAAGATACCTTATATCGTCGAAGTCTAGAAAGTACTTTACTTCAATGTCTCAATTCGAAAGAAGCTCAAACTTGCTTGCAAGAGGTACATGAAGGTTTTTGTGGGTCCCATGCTAGTGGGCCTAACCTATTCTAGAAGTTGCTATGAACCAGGTACTACTGGCCATCAATAGAGTAATAAGCCATACATTATTCCAAGAAGTACCGTCAATGTCAACAATGTGGTGATCTTGTGCATGCACCTGCATAAGAGTTATGTCCCATCACTACCCCATGGCCCTTCTCTCAATGGGGACTTGACCTAATAGGAAAGATATCACTAACTTCATCCAATAGACACAAATTTATCATAACTTCCTTGAAGTATTTTACAAAGTGGATAGAAGATATTTCTTTAACTTATATCACAGGAAAACAAATAGAAAAGTTTATTCTTAACTATTTGATCTGTCGATATGGGATCCCATAGACTATCATAACAAAAAATATAACTTCATTTGAGAACCAAGATGTCTACGATATTTTCTTGATATTATCTATCCAATATTGCTTTTGAACCCCATATTACCCCCAGGGAAACGACCAAGACAAAGTATCTAATAAGACCATCCTAAAAATCCTAAAGAAGACTGCTAATGATGTTGACTGTGATTGGAACCTATAGATAAGCTTAGCCTTATGGGCTTATAGAAAAAGCATCCAAACACCTACAAGTGCGACCTTTCGCTTGGTATATGGATTTGAAGTTATACTACCTATAGAGGTTGAAATCCCATCCTTGAGAGTATCATTGAAGGATCTTGTTAACAGTGAAGAATATCGGGTATCCAAACTCAACGAGCTTGAACTACTAGATGAAATACGCTTGAGTGCTTTGAACCATTCTAGGCCTATCAAAATCGACTCAAGTGAAGCTATAATAAGAGAATCATAAACAAGAACTTTCAGGTCTGTGACTTGGTCTTGAAGGAAAATCAAAATATCTAGCTAAATCAAGATGGGAAAGGTAAGTTTGAATCGAATTGGCTAGGTCCCTATGTCATCATAGCAAGTTACCGTTCCAACACCTATCATTTAGCTACCCTAAAAGTAGATCCCTTGTAGGAACTTCTTAACAACAATCATCTAAAAAAATTCTACACTTGATGTATCATAATATCCTAGGAAAAAGGGTAAAAATAAAAAAAATAAAATAAAAAGTAAAAAGAAGTAAATCATCCTTTAAGTAAAAACCACCTTGTGGCACTTCTAAGATAGGTACTATAGTGAAAATCTAGTAAACAGACGCTACACTTGAATAAGTCTGACATCCACATCTATCTGAACTTTGTATCCTTCTATCACATCCGCTCCATCATATGCATCCTATTATTGCATCTGTTTCACTCCATCCACTACATAATAAAATGTGCATCCAACCATGGATTGATAACTAATCAAGTGTTGAACCTTATTGTACTATCCCTATCTGTTATCTATTTTATCCACCTATCCATAATAAACCTAATCTTGTTCCAAACTGGGGGCAACTTCCTGAACCTAGTAGATGGAGTGGATCCTTGTTCATCCCATCATTCACATAAAACCATCAAAATCCAAAAAATAGTTGTAAGACTATAAAAAAATAGTTGTAAAACTTTCAAATCCAAAAACATTCATAAAACCATCAAAATCCCATAAACATTGTATGCTTTGGGTCAAATAATTGAACTACATTGTCTCTAAGCTTGAATGTAGGCAAGGCCATCAATCGATGAGCCCAAAAGGAACTAGGTTAGTCCCTTTAGGTCTCTTTGTCGATCAAAAAATCCAAAAACATCTAAATATCCTTAAAAACTCCAAAACATTAAAAAAAATAGAAAAAGCCAAAAAACACTGTAAGTTGTGGTCAGTTGAACTATGTTGTCTCTGAGCTTGAACATAGGCAAGGCCATCAATTGATGAGCCCTCAAGGCATTAGGTAAGTCCCCTTAGGTCCCCCTCTTGGTCTCTAAATCTCTCAAAAATACCAAAAAAAATCTAAATATCCTAAAAATGACAAAAATAGTATCAAATAACCTCAAAAAGCACAAAAACATTCAAAAAACCTATCTTCGTTATTGCCTATCCACAATAAAATCTCCATCCATAATAAATGAATCATCATCCTCACCCTTTGATGAAGCAATCAATAAGCAAAGGAAACATCAAAATCCAAAAAACTTCAAGAAAAAATCATGAAGACTTGATCATTATTAGACTAAAGCAATGCATAAGTGTTAAACTACATATCTCTTTGAATCATCATCAACATCCTGACATGTGTCTTAATAGATAAATCATTCCTAAAGTAAACATCATCGATGGATAACATCTTGAAACATCAAATATCTATGGTAAGTGATACAACAACATTTTTTTTATCTTTTGTGATCTTATCTTTTGATTTATCTTATTGGTCTCATTCCCAATATCTCTCGAGGATGTCCATATAAGGATTTAGAGAGGAAGGAATGGGGCATTGATCGTCAATTTCATTTGCTATGTCTTTGGATTTTTTTGTAGTACTACTGTGACAAATACTTGCTTTGTTGTTTGTGTGGAAGTCATTTTGTGGCATTTTCGTGCAGTAGTGGCATGTTAGGTTCCTCATAACTCTCATGCAATTGGTCCAAAATTTTCTGAAACTTCTCACCCATACACTCTAACAATGTTTTCGTATGTCTGGTATGAGCAAGAATACTTCTTGTTTGTGGAGTCAAAGTCCACGCAATGGATACAAAGTCACCTTGGTCATTAATACCTTGGTGTATCATGTCTATTTTCTACATTAATAAGGATTGCTAAAACACTACTTAGTCTCTATGAAAGCAAAAGCAAACTCATCAATGCATATCACTCATTCATCAATACATATCATATCATCAATCAATCATAATCTATGGATTTTTAGAAAAATGGATCAAATCATCTAAAATTTCTTCTATCTCTAATCCTACTAACACTTCTTTTAGCTAATATCTCCATCCTGCATCACAGAATCATTAGTACCATATGCATCCTAGATCCACAAAATCATTAGCATATCATGTCCATCAGATCATATAAGATCTTACATCACAACATCATCCATCAACATAAGCATAAACATATAAGCATCTCATAAGCATTACATTACACATCATATGCCGCATCAAAAATGGTATCTCATATATCAAAAAGGAAAATGTCAAATATATCAAAATTCATCAAAATCATGTGTGATATAACATCCAATGAGATCAAAATATACACGAGGCCTGAAATTGGCTGATGAATGTATATACAAAAAAATATGTCTACATCAAAGTCTGTGATACAAAATAAATGTTAGATCATATCAATTAATCATCCTTGTTGTCCATCCTAAGGAGGAGATCTCAACTGATCCCCATCATGCTAATCCCTATGACTATTTTGGGGAGACTAGTGAGGTTGTAGGATTAGATGAGAAGGCTATCTAAGAGGCCTGTTGATGGAATGACCTCCGAAAGACTCTACTCCTGTAGCACTGTTAGGTACACCAAAACATGGACGTCTCTACCCTCTGGGTACCTAAGACTCATATAATGTCCTGTAATAAATGATCTCAACAATGAACTATTCCCACTCAGCTTGATACTAAGCCCATAGAATGGAGAAATCCAATGCAATCTCTATTGCTAACCTTTGTTGTCTCTCAGTGGCTAAATCCTACCTCAGTGCATCTCTCTTAGCCTTGATAGTGTCCCTTTCTACAGTCAATATAACTACATGTTCATTTGCGGCCCATTGTTGAGCAATCTTAGCATCCCTCTCACCAGCCCTAGCATCTCAATCTTGTGTAGCCTAATCCTGCTTAGCCGTAAGCTATGCAATCCTGACAGCCATGTCTCCCTATGGGGGAGGTGCTTGTTGAACATATCCTATGCTCTGCTGCTACTAATGTTGGTCCTTGTGATCTTGGGGTACCCATCATACTCATCCTATTCCCTCTAATGCTGCTTGTGAGTAATACAAAGCCTTTGTCTATCTACTCTTTGTCCAATAACACCAACCATCCTTTGTACTTGACAAATAACTATCCCAACACTAGCAGGAATTGTAAACTACAACGATTGTCTATGGGCCCACCATTGGTCATAGTATTTGGTAGTCCTTGTATCAGGAGGACCAACTACCCATCCCCAGCCAAAAGGAGCAAGTGATCTGAACTCTATGACTTCCTTTCTTGAATTTTCCCTTGGTCCCTATGCATTGACCTCTTGGGTTGTGCATTCGTAGCATGCATGATAGTCATCACTCAGTCAGGTCTTCCTCTCTCCAAACTAATGAAGAACCCTATCTAGAAGGTATCTTTCTAATATCATGTTCACCCTACCAATCAACCACTAAGTCTATCTGTAATATATCAAATGATCATGGTCATCAACCCATGCCTCCCTTGCTAGATAGGGTCACCAGATGAACTCTATCATATTGTCAAAAATTTCTCACTAGTATGACATTCTTCCTGGCTATGTGTAATGTAAATAATATGTATACCTATAAGAATAGGGATCACAGGATCCTGTTGATCAATGCCATCTAGTCATGTGACTTCAATCCTCTCCCATGCTCATACATGGAGGAGAGTAATCCCAACCGAAATATTACTGCCACCATGGTAGATAGTCTCATGAATATCTCTATATAAGTGAGTGAGCACACATGGACCCTAGGCATACAAAATAACATGCTCCATCATCTACTCAATGCAAATACCCTAGCTAACTAGGATTCCTTTGGCTCTACGATTAGGCATAAGTGGCCTGATGATCAATACTGCTAACACCATGACCATAGGGTAGCATCATCAACAAATGAAGTCAAAATCAATCTCTAAATATACAACCTATAGTTGCTACACACCAAGTAATTGTTGCATGGAAAGGGTCCCCATCCTAAAATCGTATGTAACGAGCTCCTCATGAATCAAGATCCTTAAGATCCTCCATACATCCTCTAGAGTGATCATGCACTCCCTAGTGGGTAGGTGAAAGGTGGCAGTCTTTGACCTCCATCTCTTAACCAAGGCGGTCATCATAGCTCTATGTGCTCTAATCTTGGGCACGTATGTAATGTACCTCAATATAACTGCATCTAAGAAGCCTCCCTCGAGCTCCTAGAAACCAACTATCACATCAAACAAATGTTGAGGTTGTCAGTGTCTAGAATACAATGGTTTAAGAACTATCTGCAAACATTCAACCCACAGTGTCAATATTTTGCTAGAAAATTAACTTGAGAACCAAAATTTATAATCAAACTAACTTAAACAGTCATTTTTAAGAATAGCAAGCCTTTTCTAGGATGATTGTGGACTTATTTTATAATATCGGTCCTATTTTACTATGATAGCAACTCTTTACCACACTAGTGAGCCTATCAGCGCTATAATAGTGGTAGAGTTAAGTGATAGTAGAAAAATTCCTAAGTTTTCAATTGTGTGGTAGTTTTCAATGACTACAATCAAACAATAGCAGCAATTTTTTATGCTAGTGACCTACTTTAACAATAGCGTAAAGTTTTAACGAAAGCGATCATCCTACATACTACACTAGCAGTATTATCATGCCAATAGTGGTCGAATCCTAAAATTACCACTAGTGTCCTAGAAAACTTTGAACATTCAATGTAGAAATATAAAAAGAGAAAAGTGAAAATGGAAGTACACGTACCACAATCTCTACACTAGCTAGTCGCTGGTACTAATGAACCGTGTCTGCTCGGTGTGGTGTACTTGGAACTCGTTCATCATGAATCGACAATCGCAACTAAAGATATTTAGAGGTCTATAATCTCCTAAGGCTAAAAATGCAAATGAGGGGTAAATCAACCCTAATTTTTACCCTAGGAAACCCTCCTAGGTTAAATTTTGAGCACCCTAGATCACCCTGAGCCTTAAACGTGACCCATATGGCCTAATTTTTTGTCCTCTATGTATTTGAACTACTCCTGAACCTTGTTGTAGACTTGACCTGAAAAAGTCATTTTTTCGGCTGGCCTCTTGAGGGGGAAGCCCATCATCTTATCTTCCTTTCACTAACTGTCAGGGCATAGTGGGGCATCATAATTTTTTTTTCTTGATCTGATTTTGAATTCTTTGAAACAATGCAACAATACATTATGTCAAAGAGGGGAAAAATGTAGACATGCAAAAATTCCTTAATGCATATCACACATCTAGAATCATATTTTTCCATCATCGACATCATTTTCATTCATCGTTCATGCATTTCATTTCATTTGCATTATAATCACCTTTTAATATCATTTTTACCTAATAACTCTATTTCTCTCTGCTAACTAAATGATCCTGAATTGTTTAATTAATTCATCCTTTTCATCACTAATATTCTCCTTTGTCACATGAATTAAATAATTCCTAATTATTTATTTAATATCATCTATATTCCTCTATCCCATCATGATTAAATAATCTTGATTATTTAATTATCCTATCCTTTTAATCTTCTTATCACATGAATTAAATAATTCCTAATTATTTAATTACCCCATTTTCCCTCTACAAAGCATATTGTTTTGGTAATAATTCCATTTCAAAATATCTCAACCAACTTGTCTCAACCATTTATGACCCTTGATCTTAAAATCAATCATCATCCCTTGATCTTAAATATCTCAACCATTTTCTTAAAATGGTGGAGCAAGTTTGAGTTCTAATTGATCTCATTCATCTATCCTCCTTGATCCACTCTCCTTTGTGGGTGTTCTTGATCAATCTCAACCCTTCTTTGTGGGGTTTCTAACTCAATCTAATCCATTGATCTTATTTCTCCAAATCTATAAAAGAACCCTCACCCCTCTCATAATTCATCTAGAGAATTTGTGAAGAGATCACGTCCAAATGAGTCTTGAGAAAATTTGAGCATTCACCTTTGCATTCTAGGTCACATTATCAAGTTTTTGCAATCATGGAGGCTTTGTGTTGACAAGCAATCCAACATATCAAATCAACACAAATACACTCCACCATGGGATGGTAAGATTGTTATGTTTGGAATTCATTTGTGTTTCAATTTGATTGATCTAACCCTTGTTGTTTGAATTCATAGCTATGGAAATTGCATTTCATGAGTAGGTGGGTTCTAATCCTTGTTTTGGTTTCATTTTGATTAAATTCATTGATCTAATCCATGCACATTTTCTTCCCTTACAATATACAGTATGCTACAAGAGTAATCAATATATGGATTGCTCTTCTTAACATAACCTTGGAATCGCATATGGACATAATAATACCTTGAATGTTCTCTAATAATTGTAGATTCATTTATTAGCTTGGAATGATGCTTTCCCTTGATATCAATCAATGATGGAGGATGATCAAAAGAATTGATGGATGAGATCGATTGAGAGATCATAATGAACATGTAAGTGACATGTGTCTTTATAAGAAATTTGATTGGTAAGTTAACTAAATTCATGGATGAGTCGACTAATTGCATAAGTGAGAATGAGATTGAGTGAACTGATGTTGCTTTTTTTGGTTTTCTCACTTACAATATATATATATATGGAAAATTGCTACCAGGGAGGGTAGCACTCTTGCATTAATTTCAAAACACATTACATAGCAAGAGAAACAATTACTCTCCATCAATGAGAGTAAGGATTGTGATCAATCATGTCCCAAGATCAGATAACTGGCTAATCTTTACATTGGGCAATACATTCTTATTTGTTGTTACATACTCAAAAAACCCACTAAGATCCTTTGCCAACACCACTATTCTAAAGTTCTCCACAAGTGCTCCAATCTTTGGCTCCTTTCTTACACGAACGACATCAGTTATATTGCAAACAAAGTTGTTCGATAGCCACTCCACACAATCGACTAGGGCTAAAGAAGTAGTCTCCTTATGCACATCAACCAACAAATGAATAAACTTCATCGTTAAAGGCTTGCTTCTTGTGGAGTGTAAGAAATTTTCAAAATCCACCCCAACATTATGCCATCATGGAGATGATTTCCTTGCATCCCGTGTTTAGTGATTACACAATTGAACATTGTCAGTAGCTCATATGAAGGTGATCTAAACATGCATGACAATTGCGCATCATATGTCTCGAGTGCTACTTCCACCAACTGGTTGTGGCCTGCTGAAACCCTATAGCATCTACATAATGCTAGGACCTCCACACACTCTTTCATCCTACTTGCTTGGGCACCAAAGAAATTATGCATAAGCTTCCCCAAGAAAACATCTTCCTAGTTTCATATAGGATTCACTAGCCCCTTCGGGACATGGGAAAGGCTGGCGTTTAGATACAACGTGTGATCACTTCAAACCAAGCTGCACCTCCCAATTCCATTTGAGAGAATCATGAGGCTTCTTATGCATACAAAAGAGACACGATGAAGCCTAGGTTGTAGTGATGACATCCTTCCTTGCTCGCTTGAAGACTCACAAGCCTGACCCATGCTAAGGTTGATAAGATACACCCAAATTACACTCGATTGAACTCACAAATTTCTTGTACTAGCCTATCCAACAAGATAAGTTAACCCGCATTTTTGGACTCCAAGAATAATATCATCGAGGAATTTGTCCAATCCACTGGGTTATTTGAGGCCCTTAATTGTGAATCTTGATCAACCCCACCATTTTCCAAAAAGTCTGCTAGGGTGTTTCCTTCTCTGAAAACATGGCAGAGGGTAGCATGCTTCAATTGATCTAGAAGTGGTATTGCCAAGGACAACCAAGCTTGGAGTTTCCAACTCAACACCTTCCTAGAGCTTGCGTCCCAAATTAAAACTTCAGAGTCCCCCTCAATATCAATATTGTGAAATTATTATCTACATAGAATTTCAAGCCTTCTAAAAGGCTAGTTGCCTCTACCTCATTATTTGTTCCAAATAGATGCTTTATCGATGTCGCCCAAATCAATTCACTTTTTTGGATATCTAATTAGAAACCCAACCCTCGAGGGACTAGGGTTTCCTATAGAGGCACCATCAAAATTGAGTTTGAGCCTCCCCCTCGGGGTAAACTCCCATTTAGCATTAGCTCTCTAAGATTTATTCTTCATTAGAGAGGCTTTCAAAGCTTTTACCAGTGGCCAAATTTTCTTCATTTATTCATCCCATGCTGAAAATAAACTATACTTCTTATTTAATGCCTTCATATTAAAGTGTTCACTTACTCCACCTTCAATTCTATTGATTATTGATGTAATCGGTAATGACTTCTTAAAAATTCCTTGTATTTCGCTCTTGCCAAAGGTGCCAAATGATCATTGCGGGTACTTCTTGCCAAAGAATAGTCAATGCTGACCCCTTTTCAAGATGTGGCCACACTTTGAAAACCTCTTTAATGCTATTTTGGAGTGGGCCTACCCAACATAGTTTCCTACAAAAATAACTCCACATTTCTTGTGCAAAATCGCATTCAATAAGGATATGATTTGTAGTTTCTTCTTTATTCAAACAAAAATAAAATCTAAAAGGGCCCTTATACCCAAGCCTACACAAATGTTCATCTGTTAGGATATGGCCATGGAGTGTCATCTAGGTGAAGGCACTAGCTTTCAGGAGGACAAACTTTCCCCAACATAACTTGCTTGGCCAACCACCTTGTTTTTGGTCACTTCTAAGCATTTCATATCTAATTTTTACCGAGTATGAACTAGATGTTGCCACACACCACCTTATTCTATCTAAGGAATTTGAAAAGCGTAGATGTATTTTTGTAAGTTTGGCTTCCAAGGTGAGTTGAAGGTCTATTGTTAGCATGTTAAATCTTTTCCATACAAACTCCTTTTTTCCTTTTATCACCTGAGCAATTACATAGACATGCACCAGGACACCATATTATTCACTTGTCACCCACAAAGCTTCCTCCATACTAGTTAAGCTAATTAATGGCCCATAACCATTCCATGAATCATGCCAAAAGGTTGCCTTACCACCATCTCCAATTGACCACATTAGATGATTAGTTATCAATGGCCTGATCCCTATGATAAAATTCCACATTGCAGAGCCTCTACGTGGGTTTTCTATTATTAGAAAACAATTCTCCTCCTCGGTTTCTAGATATTTTGCTCAATAATTTCCCCCATTGAGCTTATGGATTGGTGTAGATATTCCAAACCATCTTTGCCCCTAATTATTTGTTCTGCATTCCCAAGTCTTTAATTCTTGCTCCACCATCTTCCTTCGAAAGGAAAACCTTCTCCCAACTTAGCAGAGGGATGCGATGTTGATCATGCACACCTTCCCATAAAAGTTGTCTTTGAATTCCTACCAGGCTTTGCATTATCTTTTTTATTAGAGCCACACAGGCCATCATATAGATTGAAACTACCGCTAGCACCAACTTCACCATAATTATCATGCCTGCTAGTGTCAACCATCACCCCTGCTAGTTTCCAATTCTTCCTTCATTTGTGGATTGTCTTTTCCCATAGTTCGGATTTAGTTTGAATCTCATATAAGGGAATTCCTAAATACTTCGAAGGGATTGTGCCTTTTTTGTAACCTAGTGTGGCCATTATTTCCTTTTGTCATATTTTCCCTACATTGAAAAAAAAGATGTTTGATTTGTCTATATTAAAAACTTGGCCTGAATCCTTCCCAAAAGTGTCAATGACATTGCGCATTGCCTCTACTTCCCCTAATGCACCTTTTCCATAAAGGAGTGTGTCATCTACAAAGAGATGATGAGAAACAACCAGGAATGTATTGGTCACTTTAATGTGTTTCCAAATTTGTGATCTGCACTTGTTTGAATTATGGCAACTGAAAGCATCTACAAGAATGATTAAAAGAAAGGGTGATGTTGGATCACCTTGACGAAGGCCCTTAGCGCCTTGAAAGAAACCACATGGATCCTCATTCACAAGCATTGAATATCTTGGTGTCAAGATGCAGCTGTAAATCCACTTTGACCACTTCTCCTTGAAGCCCAGTTTTTCCATGACCTTTATCAAAAATCACCATTGCACCCTATCATATGCTTTTCTTAGATCAAGTGTCATGACCATACCTCCTCTGTTTGAAGATTTCAATGTGTGCACTACTTCATGAGCAATTATAATCCCATCCGTTATGCTTCTTCTTGGCACATAACCACTCTAATCCTTTGATATTAAATGTGGTAAAATCTTCTTCAGTCTATTTTCCATCACCACAATAATTATATTATATATTGAGTTACATAAGGATATTGGCCTGAAATCTGCAAAGTCCTCACAAATGTCCTTTGGAATAAGAGCAATGTTTGTGTTATTGAAATCTTTCAGAATTGTCATTTGTCTTTGGGACTCCACCACCACCGCAATTATCTCCTCCCCCAGAAGCCCCAACAAACATGATAAAAAAGCATTAAAGCCATCTGGACCTGAGGCTTTTTTGGGTTTCATTTGGAAATTCGTTGATTTTACTTCCTCCATGGATATACTAGTAGTCAGGAATTAGTTATCTGTCTCAGTCACCATGCAGTTTAGACTATCTAGGATGGTGCACTTTAACCATTATGTCAATACTTGTTCACCTAACAAGCTTTCAAAATAATTGACCCCCGCTCTTTGAATATTTTCTTCTTCCACCATAAATGCACCCTTAACTATTGAATAGGAAAACTAAGAGGGGGGGTGAATCAATTTTCATAGAATTAAACCTTTAATTCAATCATCGAAACTAATTCTTAATATTGCTTAAATGATTAATCATCAAATGCCAATGCAAAAACTTAGATCCAACGCATAAACACAATAACACCAGATTTACGTGGAAAACCCAATAAGGGAAAAACAACGACAAGGATTAACTCACACTATAGAGAATATCAAAACCAATTACAAGAGGCTCACTACCTGAAATAAGGCTCACTGCCGAAACAAGGAATCACTGTTTAGAACAAGGACTCACTATCCAACAGGGCTAACAACCCAGAGGGATCAATTCCATAGAGATACAAAGAAGACAAAGAATACTTGTTATAGAGAGACTACAATTCCAATGCAACAAAGGATTCCACCACAATCATTCGTAGATATGCATGAATGATAGAGTTCACCTTCTTCTCACTGCATCCAGAATTAAGCTTCACACTGATCTGCCACACTCGCATCACACACACTCACTGAATAGAATCAATGTTGCATCTAACTACACTTCCTATTTTCTCTTATCACTCTTGTTCTTTGTTCTTGTATATTTCTTCACCACTAACTCATCTTGTATTTATACCATTTTCAACTTTGAAACATATCAAAAGCCGGCCATCCAAATTCAAATTCAAATTAGGTTGGTGCCAAAACATCCTAGGGTGGAATTAGAATGAGGGCGACCCAAACACATGCTTCAAGGGACCCAAAAATATCCAACACACTTCATCAACCTTGAAAGTAGTATTTCACACAAGGCCAAAAAAACCAGTGTAAAACACATATAACCATTAAGCACGAATCTTCTAGATGTTGAAACTAACTTCAATAGAATCAGTGTAACTCAATTCTAGAACCGCAAGTCATAAGACTTCATCAAAGAGAAATTCAGACCAACAACATTTCTCCCAGACCTCAACCAGAAACACATAAAACCACAATTCACAACTAGTGAACACAACTTGCACTATACAACAAATCAACAACTAAATTTCTAGATATAGTGTCTTCTAACAACTATGAACAACATGTCTAAATTGCACAAACATAGAAGAAAATCCAGACCAAAACCCAGAGCAACCACTGAATACCTGCAACATATCTTCTTTATAATTTTCTCAATATCCTTGACATATACAACCAATAGTAACTAGTTGATAACTAGTTGACCAGTTGACATCAATGAAAACAACTTTAATCTTTCCATTCTTGCAACAATCTCCCCCTTTTTCATTGATGGCAACACATGCTGTGAAAAACCATCAAAGACAACATACTAGCTTTGAATGCACTTTTTTGTTTCTCCCCCCTAGTAGATAATCTCTTATATGATTCCTTTCCTTTCACATGCTTCTTCTCCCATTCTTCCTTTCTTTTTTCTTTTTTTTTCACATGCTTCTTCTCCCCCTTTGACATCAATGGCAAAGGAAAAATAATAATTTACTTTGATTTCTGTTTTGACGTAAAAAACAAAATATTCACAATGACAACACCTGATACTACCTGCTCCCCCTGAGAGGTAGCCACCAAAAAATCAATCTAGAAGAAGGATAGATCTATAGATCCACCGACCTGATGCATCTCCATATGCATCTAGTTCAATAAAGGAGGGGAAATAACCCCTAACTTCTCCCAGAGATACTCAAAAGTATATTTAGGAAGAGCCTTCATGAAAATATTGGCCACTTGATCCTTCGTCAAAACATACTCAAGCTTTACTTCAATCTCCATGACCTTCTCTCTTAAGAAATGATATATGATAGATATATGCTTCGTCCTTGAGTGCATTACCAGATTATTTGAAATGTTAATTGCACTTGTATTATCACAGAAAATAGAAATGGGATCATCATATACCACTGTGATGTCTTTCAATGTTTGTTTCATCCATAAAAGTTGTGTACAACAAGATGCAACAATAATATACTCAGCTTCAGTAGTAGACAAGGAGGCTGAATCTTGATTTTTACTCGACCATGCCACCAATCTACATCCAAGAAAGAATGCACCACCACTTGTACTTTTTTTGTCATCTACACATCTGGCCCAATCTGCATCTATATAGGCACTAAGTGTAAAATTAGTATCTTTAGGATACCATAATCCATAACCCAAAGTGCCATTCAAATATCTAAATATTCTTTTAACAACAACATGTGTTTCCTTAGGATCTTCTTGAAATCTAGCCACAAGACAGACAACATGCATAACATTTGGTCTAATAGTAGTCAAATATAGTAGTCCACCGATCATAGATCTATACTTGCTTTGATCAGCCTTAGGTGAATCATCATCTTTACTCAATTTGCAACCAGTCACAATAGGATTACTTACTATTTTGGAACCATCCATCCCAAACTTCAACATCCCTCTCACATACTTAGACTGTGAAATGAAAATTCCTTTCTTTGTTTGATTAATTTGTAGTCCAAGAAAGAAATTCATCTCCCCAAACATAAACATTTCAAATTATTTTTGCATCTCTTCCGCAAACATCTTACACATATTTTCATTTCCTCCCAAGATAATGTCATCAATATACACTACTACAATCAAGATTTTTTCATTTTTAATCTTAAATTACAGATTATTATCTGCCATACCTTTGTTAAAACCTTGCTAAATCAAATACCTGTCCAATCTCGCATACCAAGCTATAGGAGCTTGCTTCAATCCATATAAAATCTTTCTTTGATCTGCACACCATACCTGGTTGATCTGTCAATTGAAATCCTTTTAGTTGTTCCATATAGAATTCTTCTAGCTCACCATTCAAAAATGCTGACTTGACATCCATTTGATAGACCTTAAATTCTTTGTGAGCAGAAAATGGAAAGAACATCCTTATAGCCTCCATTCTTGCTACTAGAGCAAAAGTCTCCTAAAAATATATACCTTCTACTTGTGAGTAACCCTTACACAAAGGTCTTGCTTTATTTCTAACCACTTCTCCATTTTCTTTCAACTTATTTCTAAATACCCACTTCAATCCAATGATGTTTTTTTCTACCAATATTTGGACCAATTCCCAAGTTTGATTCTTCTCAATCTACATAAGTTCTTATTTCATTTCTTCCTTCCAATGTTCATCTTTACAAGCTTCACTTATAGTCTTCAATTCAATCTCAAAAAGTAAACATAGATTCACTTTAGCAGCAACTTTGATTCTAGTTAATACACCCTTTTTCTTGTCACCAATAATCTGACTTTCTGAATGATTCTTCTATACATATCTAGGTGTCTTAGGGGACATCACCAGAGCATCTTCTTCTCTTTCTCATCTTTTTCCTATTCTTCCACAATCTCCTCAATTCTTACACAATCAGGTTCATCAGATTCATATCAATCAATGTCAATAGAATTCTTCATTGTCTCATCAACCTTGTCATTTTAACTCTCTACAATCGTTCTCAGTCTTTTATTGAAACATCTATATGCCTTGATTTTAGTAGAATATCCAAGGAAAATGCCTTCATCACTTCTTGCATCAAACTTTCCCAAAGTTCTTCATCTCTTCTGATATAAAATTTGCTTTCGAATACCTTAAAATACTTAACAATAGGAATTCTTCCATGCCATAGCTCATAGGGAGTCTTTGCATTTTTTTCTCTTGCTTGAACTCGATTGAATACATAAACAACACTATGAATAGCTTCTTTCCAGTAGACTTCCGATAAACCAACCTCAGTAATCATTGATCTAGCAACTTCTTGAACTGTTCTATTTTTCCTTTTAGCAACTCCATTTTATTGAGGAGTTCTTTGGGCAGATAACTATCTCTTTATTCCATGCACTTCACAAAACATATTAAACTCATGGGAGGTGAATTCTCCACCTCTGTCAAACCTTAAGCATTTTATCTTCAAGTTTGCTTCATTTTCAACCATAGCTTTGAATATCTTGAATTTATATAATGCATTTGATTTCACCAAGTAGACTTCTCACTCTTTTAGCACCACAAATATCTATATGAACCAAATCCAGTAGTCCAATAGTAGACTGCTCCTTTGATTTGTAATTATTTCTTGCTTGCTTTCCAAATTGACAATTCCTGCAAATAGCATTAATAGGCTTTGTAATTCTCGGTAATCTCTCATGGCCTGAACAACACTAATCCTTGCCAAGTTATCAAAATTCATGTGACACATTCTCCTATGCCATAGCCAGTTGTCATTAATCTGAGTCATAAAGCATCGTCCATCAACACCCTTAAGTTGATAGATATTCCCTTCATATTTTTTTCCTATAGCAATCAATGTTCTATATCCTTTCCGAATCTCACATATCTCATCCTTAAACACAAGATCATATCCTTTTCTGCACATCTGACCAACACTCAATAGATTATTCCTTAAACCCTTAACATAGTATACATCGTCATTGGGATGCTTTCCATCAAAACTCATTGAACCTATCCCACATAGTTTAGCACCAGTATCATCTCCAAACATAACCAAGCCTCCATCATATTTTTCAAGCTTAAAAAACTTACTCTTATCACTAGTCATGTGATGTGAACAACCACTATCAACTACCCAATAGTTTTTCTCTTGTTTATCATGTAGGGCAGAGATAACCGTACCTTCATTTTTATCCTTCTCTAGAGGGCTTTCCTCTTCCTGTTTTTTTCAGAATTAGCAAAAGTAGGTTCATCCTTAATCGCCAAGAACAAGCATTCATTATCATCAGAATCTTCATGTTTTGAATCCTCATCAAATATACTAGCATTCTCATTCACATAGTTATCTCTATTAATCTTCTTTGCTTTATTTTCTTTCTCATATCTTTGTTTATTCCTTTTAGCTCTTTCTGAAAACTTTGCAGCATAATGACCTATTTCTCCACAAATAAAGCATTTAAAGGGAAACTTACCTTCATACTTACCAGAGCCTTTCCTCATCCTTCTTACAAAGTTAGCTTCTATTTCATCAATTTTCTTTTTCATCCAGATCTTTAGCTTTTATAGCTTTAAAAGTAGTCTCTGATTTGCATCCATTCCTTAAACTTGACTTCCTCATCTCATAAGATGTCAAAAATCCTAACAACAAATCCTTAGTACATGTCTTATAATCTATAGTCTACTCAATAGAACTCACCTTCTCACTGTAAGCATCAAGAAGAGTTATGAGAATCTTCTTTACAATCCTGGTTTCATCTATAGTAGAAAAAAGTCCTCGCATTCCAGCCACTATCTCATCCAATCTGTGTACATAAGCTTTAACATTCTCATCTTCAAACATATGTAGAAGATCAAACTGTGTCTCGAAGTTCTATAGTTTTGCTTCTTTAACTCTTTCATCACCATCATGCACTCTTTCCAAGGCATCCTAGACTTCCTTAGCAGTCTTCAAATTCTAAACCTTAATTAACTTGGAATGTACCAAACTATTCTTCAAAATGTACTTCACCTTATTGTTTGCCTCATGTGGTTTGATCTCTTCAGTCGTACTTAGACCATTAGCAGGAGGAGTGTAAGGATTCTTGTAAGCTTTCTTCACATCATATCTGCAATACTCTAGATATTCTTCCATCAATACTTTCCAGATACCATAATCAGTTCCATTGAACCTTGGATAATCATAAATCATTTTTCCAACCATCTCAGACCTTCCTCAAGCGGTTAAGCTCTTCACCAAGGAACCACGCTCTAAAACCCATTGTTGAATAGGACAAATGAGAGGGGTGAATCAGTTGTCATAGAATTAAACCTTTATTTCAATCACCAGAACTAGTTCTTAATACTGCTTAAATGATTAATCATCAAATGCCAATGCAAAAAATCAAATCCAACACATAAACACAATAACACCAAATTTACATGGAAAACCCAATAAGGGAAATACCACGGTGAGGATTAAGTCACACTATAGATAATATCAAAACTAATTACAAGAGGCTCACTACTTGAAATAAGGCTCATTGCTAAAACAAGGACTCATTGTCCAACAGGGCTAACAACCTAGAGGGCTCACTGCAATAGAGATACAAAGAAGACAAATAAGACTTGTTACAGAGAGACAACAATCCCAATGCAACAAAGGATTCCACCACAATCATTTGCATACATGCATGAATGATAGAGTTCACCTTCTTCTCATTGTATTCAGAAACTCAGCATTAAGCTTCACACAGATCTTCCACACTTGCAACACACACACTCACTGAATAGAATCAATGTCACATCTAACTGTACTTCCTCTTTTCTCTTATCACTCTTCTTCACTCTTGTAGATTTCTTCACCACTAACTCATCTCGTATTTATACCATCTTCAACTTTGAAACATATCGAAAGTCGGCCATCCAAATTCAAATTCAAATTAGGTCGGCACCAAAACATCCTAGGGTGGAATTAGAATGAAGGCATCCCAAACACACACTTCAAGGGACCCAAAAATATCAAACATGCCTCATCAACCTCAAAAGTAATATTTTACACAAGGTTAGGCAAACTATTGTAAAACACATAGAACCATTAAGCACGAATCTTCCAAATGTCGAAACTAACTTCAATAGAATTAGGGAAACTCAATTCTAGAACCACAAGTCATAAGACTTCATCAAAGAGAAATCCAGGCTAGCAACATTTCTCCCGGACCTCAACCAGAAACACAAAAAACCACAGTTCACAACTAGTGAACACAATTTGCATTGTACAACAAATCAACAACCAAAAATCTGGATATAGCATCTTCTAACAACCATGAACATGTCTAAACCACACAAACATAGGAGTAAATCCAGACCAAAACCCGGAGCAACCATTGAATACCTGCAACATATCTTCATTACAATTTTCTCAATATCCTTGACATATACAACCAACAACAACTAGTTGATAACCAGTTGGCCAGTTGACATCAATGACAACACCTTGAATCTTTCCATTCTTGCAACATTAACATCTTTTGACCGTGTTAGCCTGTTCCAACTATGTCTAATTTTAGTTGAATTATGATAAAAAAAAATTGTTCAGGTCTCCTTCATCGAGCCAAGCCTCTCTGAATTTAGTTTTCCAATGCACTTCCTCCCTGTCTAGAATTTCATTGTATCCATTCAACAACCTTTTTTTTGCTTCAAATTTCTCCCATTTCATGCCTCCTTTCAACACTTTATCACCTAGAATTTCCAATTCAGCCTCCAACCTAGAATTTTCTTCAAAAATATTTTTAAAAACCTAACATTCCATTCCTTCAGTGTTTCTTTCATCTTTACCAGGTTTTTTGTGAAACAAAATTATCTTCATTCCACGTTCAAGAAGTGGTTCCTTCCACCAATTCTCCATAGATTCCACCAAGCTTTCATGTCTTAGCCACATTTTCTCAAACCTAAATTGACTCCTCACTGATTTCGTATTTGGGCATACATATAGCTCCACGAGGAAATGATTAGAGATAAAGATTGATCTGATCGTGGATTTTGGGTGAATACTTTCCTGCAACCAATCCTTTGTCATTAAATACCTATCAATCCTTTCTACTATATTAGTGAATCCCTTCCTTCAATTGGTCCAGGTAAATTTACCATTGACTGTCTTGACATCAACCAAATTGTTTGCATCCACAAACTTGGAAAAATATTTCTAGGGTTGCGCCACCCTTCTAATACGCCCACTTTTTTTTGCTTAAGTTAATAATTGCATTAAAATCCTCACCCAATATTGTCTTTTTTTTATAGAAGCACTTAGTTTTGACCATATTTGTAATTTTTCTTCCATTTTTCGTGGGGCCATAAACGTTAAAAATTGTAAAAACAAAGGATAATGCTAGAATTTTTACCTCCAATTTCATCCAATGTTAATTTGAAGCAACTAAAGTCACATCAATGTTTGAGGGGTTCCATAATGATCCTAAGCCTCCTAAAGCCCCCAAAGCATCGACAAACAAACCTTCCCATCTCTTGTAGGATTTGATAAGAATTTATGTTTCACCACCTTCTAATTTTTTTTCTTGAAGGAGCACTAAATCTACCCTTTGTAATTCCAATTGGTGTTTTACAAGTTGCCACTTGTTAGGGGCACTCAAGCCCCTAACATTCCATATTAGGATCCTCATCTTTTTCCAAGGGAGTAATTTCCCCCCTTGGATCTAGTCATGTATGTCTTGATCAACGACTAGTTTCCTTTGAAAACTTCCTCTGCACGTTTCTGCCTATTTGTTTTCCTGCCAACTTTCCTAGCAATAACCACCTTCGTTGATTCCACTATATGTCTTTCTTTAGCAATGTTGATTCCATCCTCATCTTCTTGGGACGAGCCCCTTGGATCTAGTCATGTATGTCTTGATCAACGGCTGGTTTCCTTTGAAAACTTCCTTTGCACGTTTCTGCCTATTTGTTTTCCTACCAAATTTCCTAGCAATAACCACCTTCGTTGATTGCACTATATGTCTTTCTTCAAGAATGTCGATTCCATCCTTGTCTTCTTGGGACAAGGCACTTTCATGGTTCTCATTTTTCCCAATCTTCTACATATTCTATCACTTACAAAATATTAATAGAATTAAATAAATAAATTTATCTAATTAATGTGCATGAGGGAAGATATTATTAGAAAATAAATAAAATATTAATTTTATTTATTTTTAGAAGAATGAAAGAGAAAAAAATAAAGAAATTAAATTAATTTATTTAATTGTAGAAGAAATGCTAGCTAATTAAATAATTAAAATTATTTAATTATATTGTATAAGAAGAATTGATTTTGGATTAATTTAATAATTAAAAAATGTTTAATTAAATTTGGGCGGAAGAGTTTGATAAATTAATTAAATAATTAAAAATTAATTAATTAGTGTGAAGAGGAAAATTTGATGAATTAACTAAATAACTAAAAATTATTTGATTAATATGAATGATGAAAAATGATGGATTAATTAAAAATTATTTAATTAATGTTGGTGATGGAAAAATGATGAATTAATTAAATAATTAAAATGGATGATGTATTAATATTGAGAGGAATTGATGATAGATGAGACAAAATGGGTTAGTCATATTTGGGTGTTTAAATTTTTCCCCTCTTTAAGATAATGTTTATTGTGCTGTTTCAAACACATATTGCTAGCCTGAAATTTTTGGTGGTGACATGCCCCAGTTTGCCCCAAAGGACTGAGGGATGGAGGTTGGTTGCCCCCTCAAGAGATCAACCATATTCATTATTTTTTGGTCAAGCTCATGATAGGAAGAACATCATAGGTTTAGTGGTGAAAAATAGAGCTGGGTAGAGGAAAATTAAGGAAAAGGGGAGATGGGTTGAAGAAAAATGGAGGGGCACTAAGGATAGGGGTGAAAAGGTAGGGTTTGGGGGCTATATATGTGTTGGGAGTTGAGTTGGCCATTTTTCCAAAAAGGCGCACTTGTTCAAGAAACCATTACCATCCCAATTAATGACCAATATGAGGCTTTTAAACCGTGTCATGAATCTTGAAGGGAGACATTGGACATGTTCCAACAATCTCCCTGTTAGCGTTACCCAAGGGGATTCAAGCCCACAACCCCATGCTGAAACCACTTGTTGGGAGTTGAGATGGCCATTTTTCCAAAAAGGTGCACTTGTTCAAGAAACCGCTACCATCCTAGTTAATGAACAATGGGAGGTTGTTAAACCATGTCATGAATCTCAAAGGGAGATGCTAGACACATTCTAAGAATATGAACTTAAGGGAAGGGGGTCATTTTCCCTCATTTGCACTCTCCCAAGTTTAGAATTTCACTACCTTCAAAGTGTGAAACAATTGGTGAGATGGTAGGCATTTTGATGAGAATTCATTGTGTAGAGAACCTATGGGTCTTTGATGACCAAGTGACTTGGGTCTAGTGGTATGTATCTAACCTTCGGGTCCTTAGGGGTAGGTTTAGGTGCATTAAATGCACTACCAAGATAAAATAGTGCATATGATGTGTGTAATGGAATAAATGACACACAATGGTACATTTGATAAGGTTATTGAAACTTTTTATTTTCTAGGTTACATTTGATAGGGGGTTTGGCACATTTTTTAGAAATGGGAAATTGTTGGGTAGATTGGCCCATTTATTAGAAATGTGCAATTGAAGCATGGATTGGTGCATATGCTAGCTAGATTGGCACAATTGATGGAAATGTGCAATTGATGGGTAGGTTGGCACTTTTTAGTTAACAAATTTTATCTTAGGGTTTTTTAAGCCGATGATGGTGTGTGTTTATTGTAGGAGGACCTAGATTTTATCATGTCTTGGGAGCATAATACTCCCACAATGATTTTGTGGGCTGAGATTACTATGGTGGAGCATGAGTTCTTCGATGTAATCAAGTTATGACACATCACCTACATACCCAAGATCAAAGCACATAGAGAAATGATGACAACATTGGTTGAGTGATGGCATAATGAGCATAGTGTACTTGTGTTGCTTAATGGGGTGATGACTATCACTTTGTAGGATTTTTGGAGGATATTATAGATCTTGATCCAGGGTGAGAGGGTGATCTATGATATTGATAGAGGGGAGGATTCTTTGGTGAGAGTGTTTATGATAGATGACCTAGGTATTGAGGATGGAGATACATATCTATAGAGGGTGATGGATAGATTTGGTTACCTTCCAATAGTAAGGGTAGGAGTTGTTGGAGGTGTGCTATTACCTGATTGAAGATCAAGAAGATTTTATATTGGATGGGGTTGGATATCAAAGAACATGATTAGATGGGGTGGTATATGCATGAGGGCCTTTCATTTTATCTCATTTGTATCATGATATGTATCAAGTTGTGTATAAATATGGATCTAGCCTTGCCTACGAAGTTACAATTCTACATATTTGGGCATGGGAGAATATAGCTATGAATTGATTGATTACAAGGAGGGTGAGGGAAGTTGGACATCCCTATGTTTGACTATATATTGGTGTAGTGAATCACCAATTATTGGGTGATCTAGATTAATATTGGTGGGTTTTTGATGAAGTGGAAGAGGTGAATTAGAGGGCATGTCATTGGTTTGAGGTATGGGTAGGTGATACAAAGCACTTGGTGTATTATTTGTAGACTCAATATTTGATTGGGCGAGCTACTCATATTATCGAGAGACATATGCCAAAGCAAGTGCATTGTTAGTTTGGATTGGTGTAGAATTTACCTATTCATGAGGCTCTATTTTATCACAATCAATGAGAAACTAAAAATTAAGGTCCAACGGTGGATCTAGATGTAGCATTAGTAGATCTAGAGTCATTGGTGAGACAATAGTGTAATTTATTACTTGGGGTTGAAAATGAAGGTATGACATTGAATTATGATGTATAGTGGGTCATGCATAGGCCCATTAGATTGAGGTGGTGGTTTGAGATGATGGAGATAGGGTGAGGGGATAGGTGGTAGGAGGAGACAAAGATGAAGGAAAGATGAGGTAGAGGAGGAGGTGATGATGGCGAGGATGATAGAGGAGGATAGGGAGTGAGATTTGATGGTGTAGATGGGGGTGGTGATAGTGGTGATGATAGAGATTAGGGAGAGTGTGGTGGTGGGGTTTAAGGAGGGGGTGAGCCTTATGTTGGATATGTGGGAGGAGGGATGAATGTGGATGACCTAAAAGTATAGTTGGATACCATGTTATTTGAGTGTGATGAGGCACAAGTGGAGAGATCAAGACCACGTTAAGCTAGATAGTATTTAGATTCAAATAGCCTAGAGGAAATCAAAGATGTTGAGGATTATAGATATGGTGGAGGGGCTTATGGGATAAGAGATGAAGGATATTACAAGGTCAACACAAGAGGCCATATAATACATGAACTTATATGAGAGAGAGGTTTCTATAGACCATCAAGCACCAAGCTTCACTATATGGAGTTGGTCAGGGGGTTTGCAATCAGTGAGGTTAGGGAATCCATTAGTCATGATTCCACCACTAGTGCAACCACCACTAGTATCGTTGGACTAATCGCTAGCATCTCCCTTTAGATTTGGGACATGGACTAACTACCTCTCATGGATCCATTTATCTTTGGAATTTGTATCAAGCATTAATAGGTCCATCTTTTGGTGCAACGATAAATGTGTTCCAACAAATGGTATTAGATCTATGGTCACAAGTTCAAATCCCATCATGAGATGTTAAGGAGGGATTGTTGGAATAATCGCCTGTGTCCCCCTAGACATGGACCTACCTCCAGTGGATTTGTTTATCTCTTACATTTGTAGCAAGTGTTAACAAGTCTATATTTTTGTGGAACAGTAAATGTGTTCCAACAGGTACAACCACTAGTAGCACATCCACCGATAGGTCCTCCTCCACATGTACTAGGATCGCCTAATCATTTAGAGGGTGGTAATTTTGTCTAGAGGGGTATATTGTATGCATGTATTGTATGATGTAGAATATATATTACTTTTCTTATAGGCTCATATATATATATATGGCTCATGTAGCCCATGTATAAATATAATTTTTAGGTATAATGACACATTTTTTGATATATATGAGATGAGATTTTTTTGTGTCGAGTATGATGTTCATGGTGATGATGTATATGTATGCAATGTTTATGTGACAATTATTTTATGATGTCAAGGCTATGATATATGTATGTGATGGATATTTATGATGCTTATGATGTGATTATGATGTAATGATGTCATGACTTATGCCCATGATTGTGGATATAAGAAATATGGTGGATATGATATGATTCTTATGTAATATTTTTATTATTATGATGGATATGTTATGGTTTTGATAATGATATGATGATATTTGATGATGACCTATTCTTATGATTGTGTATGCATGAAATGTATGGATGTAGCAAGAATTTTTAGTGATTCTATTTTTTTTGTCATGATACACAGATGGAATGGGTATTAGGATGGGATGGGGATGAGTTAGTATTGTATAATAAATGATGTATAATATAGGATAATGAAGAATGAATAAATTTTGTTGAATGAATAGTGAAATATATAAGTAGGCAATGGTGGTGGATAGTGAATATGTGATGAAAAAGTGATTTTATTTTTAGGTTATTCTTGAAAAATATAAAGAGAAATACTTATTTTATATAAAATATGGATATTATGCACCAAGGTATCAGGAAATAGGATGCCATTGCATCCCTTGCATGGACTTTGAATATGAAAACAAAAAAATTATCCTTATTCATACTAAACAAATTGGAACCTTGTTGGATCCATGGAAAACTTTGTTAGCCTTATCGTTGCACCAAAAGGTCAGCTTTTCAATGCCCGATACAAGCTTCAGATAAGATCCAAAAGAGGCATTTAAACCATCTCACAAACCCAAGCATCATGTTGGACAAGGAAGTCCAAGGGACACACCATCTTGCAACAATCCCCCTCTAGCACAAGCGAGGGGTTTGAACCTGTGACCTCTACTTTGATACCAATTGTTGGCCTTGTCGTTGCACCAAAAGGTCAACTTGTCAATGCCTAATACAAGCTTCAGATAAGATCCACATGAGGCAGTTAAACCATGTCACAAACCCAAACGTTGTGCTAGAAAAGGAAGATCAAGGGACACGCCATCTTGCAACAAACTTTAGTGGCGAATCTTTTCCAATTAGTAAATAATTGAAATCGAGATCTCTAGAAATGACGAATAATACAAGCTAAAAAGGAGACTAAATCACTAGGATTTTACAAAAAAAAAAATTCATCTCAATTAATTCACCTATGAATTATTTTTGAAAATAATAAATCGAATTGATTCGCCATGTAAACGATGTGTCTTGGAACTAATTTTCTAGTAGTTTATATTGTAATTAAAAATATTAATTATATTCGCCAATAATATTGTATTCCTACCATTAATTTTGGGGAAATATCACCACTAATAATAAATTACTATTTAATTTTAGGGATATTTTAGCCTTGAATAGGGCTTTTATTTATTGCCATCGATTAGCTTTTTAATCAGATGGTTGTAGGTTGATTCCGTGACCTATATGCACGTGTCTTTTAAAAGGCTTGTGGAGGCTCGTAATTTGTTTTGGGCCACATGATTAAATCTAATCATGTAGCCTAAAAAAAATTTTGGGCCTTAACAAGCCTTTTAAAAGGAATGTTCATATAGGTCACAGAATCAACTTGCAACCATCTGATTAAAAAGCTAATCAATGGTAACAATTTCACTTTTCATTTAGTCTTTTTTTTTTAAGTGAGATTTTTAAAAAATACTTAATCCGTGTGTGTTCCAATGCATTTTCGATGGTGAATTTTTGCTTGGTTGCATCCTTGCTATCCCTGGACCCCACAAGGGGGAATTTCCCCCTCAACCCCCATAAAGGGGCTCTGCCCCCTTAACCCCCGCAAGGGGTGTTTCCCCTTGACCCCTCCGGTGGCTGCCGCTCTCGGGCCCCTACTTCAATATTACAAAAAAAAAATAAAAAAATGGGGGAACTACGTCGACCAACTATGTAATTTTTTAAAGGAGAGATTCACCATTGTAATTAATATTTTTAGTGATTATTTGCTAGGATTCACCACTATGATTATTATTTTTACCAATTATTCATTAAGATTTGCTAGGATTTTACAATTTTTTTAATAATGTGCATAGATTCGCAAGGAAAATTAATATTTTTTCAAAAAAAAGGAAATATTCGCTAGGAAAATTATAGCACTTAGCCAAGGTTCGCCAGGATTTTACATTTTCATCGAGGGGGGAGTTTCCTAAAGTTATCTTTGGTTGGATTTATGTGGGGAAGTAAGACTTAGAGCATGATAGTTCTAATTCACAAAGGTATTGAATGAACTTAAATGCAAAGGACAATTGTTTATGCAAGAAGCCATCCTAACAAAGGAAAGGTAAGTATTTACCTAAGTCATGCTATAAGAATGTCCCACAAAATGACATATTCAGACAATGACCATACCCCATTCTATGCTTCTATAAACAGACAAAGATATTAATAGATCAAGGTGCTCTTAAATAAGCATTAAAAAGAAATAAAAATGAAAAATACCAACTGATATAACAAATAAAAAACCATCATATCTCTTGCCAAAGAGGGTACATTGACACTAAAAAATATTCCTATTGTATAAAGGATACATCGTTAAGGTATGTATTTGGGTGATGAATCAAATATTTTAGGCAATAGGTATGTAGGTAGTATGTTGATTCAATAGTGGTCTTATCTTGCAATTTTCATGAAAGCTCAATGTTTTTGCTTGATGTGTAGTTTTATTTTTCTTGAGTGTCAAGTCTAGGTGGAAATGGTTTATTACAGATAATATGGATTAAGTTATTGTGTATGATCATTTATTATGGTTTGTGATAGATGGGTTTGCGTAAGTGCGATTTTTTTCTTTTTTAGGGCAATAGCAAGGATCCATTCCAATGACTAGGTCAAGGAATATTGCCCCCAATTATGTATATGATAATTTATTATGGGATGGGTGGACAAAATTTTATTATGATATTTGGTAACATGGATAATAATAGATACTAATAATTATCAAGCCATGATAAGTGAATAGGTGAAATATGGTAGGTAGTACAATGTGTATGGAATGCTTAACTTTATTATGGATGAAATTTATAAGAATCTGATAGATGATAGATGGTGTTTTCTACACATGGAGCTTGTAAATAGGCCATTACCATGCTATTTTCCCAAGGAACCACCAAATTGGTTTTCACCATTGGATGAATAATTTGTCTTTACTTTTTTTATATTTACTTTTTTTGTTGGATTTTTTCATTTTCATCATTTTTTGCTTTTTTCTATTGGGATACTTGGAGGGCCAGACATAAAAATTATTGAGATGAATTTTATTTATGGGATATTCTAGAGGCTCACCTTTAGGTGTTGTAAGTGTTACAAGATGGTGTGTCCCTTGGTCTTCCTTGTACAACATGGTGCTTGGGTTTGTGACATGGCTTAATCTCCTCCTATGGATCTTACATAAATCTGGCAACTGTATCGGGCATTGACAAGTCGATCTTTTGGTGCAACGACAACCACCAATATAACAATTGGTATCATAGCCGATGTCACAAGTTCAAACCCATCACTTGCACGGGGGGGGGATTGTTGCAAGATGGTGTTTCCCTTGTTCCTCCTTGTCCAACAAGACACTTGGGTTTGTGACATGGCTTAATTGCCTCTTATGGATCTTACATAAATCTGGCAGTTGTATCAGGCATTGACAGGTCAATATTTTGGTGCAACAACAACCACCAATGTAACAATAATTTGGTAGGATCTTGATCCATAACTAGCTATGATGACAAAAGGTCACGTCATCATATAAAATTTCACCCTACTAAACATGGAGTTCAACATTCTAATGACACAATGGAAACGACCTCAAGATGTGGGACCTTGCACAAATGAGGTCAAGTCTCTGGAGATGGTTGAATTCCTCTTCTAATCTAAGTGAAAATGTGTTGGTCTAACCCAACACATGAAATCCCATCACTACTCTACTTTAACAACTCACAAAGGAAAAGAGATAGAAGAACATGAAATGGAAATGGGGGTGATACACAAAGATATAAATTTGTTCCTTCTTTGCTTAAGATTGCTCAATACATCAACAAATCAACTAAAACACATTCAAACATGAAGGTAAAGAAGTTTTACTCAAACGTGCTAGAAATGGTTGTGATAATAGCTAGATTTCATTAAAATAAGGAATAAATCCATAATATACAATGATAGAATGTAGAATACAATGTCTGCTAAAGAAAACTATGAGAGGAGCACAAAAGAAGAATCCATAAAAATAATACAAGTGTTTCTTTTATAGATCAAGCATAACTTGGATGATTACAAACCAAACCCTAACCCAGCTAGGATTAGCAATAAATACAAGTCTGATCTAAAAGGATTGAGGAGATCTATCATGAAATCTATGCTCAAAACAAGCATGGTCACCATACCTCTACAAAGAAGGTTGTCCAAAAGTACATCCAAAATCCTCCATGAAATCAATAATCTAGGCATGGGATCCATTAGAAGAGGACAAAAAGCATAAATGAATGACCATGGGTGCCATAAAATCCACTTGTAGATGTCAAAGAATGCATTAAATTGTGTCCTTGTTTCCCAAAAGTTGAAACAAGTAGCTGAGGATATGGTTTGAGAATTAATGGTGTCGCTGAGAAAAAACATTCCAAATCACAAAATTTTGAGGTGTCGAGCCTAAAAGGAAACTTCGTCTAATTATTAAATGGTCCAAGGTCATGAAAATAAGCACCTTCATTGGGTTCCAATGTTAGGTCTTAGATCATTAGGTGCCAAGCTTCAGGCCGTCAGGCATACCGCATGATAGAAGAAGGAAGAGAATTTTAAAACTGTGACCACCAAAAGGTCTACCTTTATTGGGTGTTGAGGGTCGGGAAGATGGAATACCTCTTACCAAGGAAAAGGTAAGTGGTAAGGGAGAAGCCCAAATCCCAAAACCCAAAAACTCTACACTTAGCCAAAAAAATTCGAACCCTTGCACATAAAAAGACGCTATGGGAAAATATCTTCAAAACACAAACATGCAGCAATAGGTCTGGAGCTCTGATACCATGTAGAAGTTGAGAAATCCAACTTCACAGACCCCAAGAATCACCTGCAAGCAATCACCTATCACATGCAACAGATATTTAGAACAAAAATGAGAGATGTTCTGTAAACCCTTAGAGCAAATTTGTGCAAGCAAAAATCAGCATAATGATTATTGAAAGTAATTGTTTTACAAATAATAAAAAATCCTTCAAAAAGGAAATCAAGCAATAAAGCAAGAAAAAACAACCCTAATCTTATCTTGAGAAAAAATACAACTCAACAAGATAAGGAT
>VDFB02085725.1:0-12606 GCA_007258455.2 Sequoia sempervirens
AAACCTTAAAACCATGTGAATCAGAAATCAAAACAGTAAGAGCAAACATGGAAAAAGATGAACACTGATTTCATGCGGAAAACCCTTCTGGGTGAAAAACCACTACAAAACCATGCTTTTATTATCTTCAAAGGGTACCAACCTAAGTTACACAAGTGAGCACCAACTCTCTCGAAGCACCAACTTCGAATAGCTGAAGCACCAACTTCAGCGTGAGCACCAACTCACAGAAAATTATTCCAACAATCCAACTTTGATTCTTGATACAAAATGCAGACACCCAAACACAGGACCCCTCAGATTGAGCACAATCATAAGTTGAACACAATCTCTGTAATAACCTCAAAATGAAGTTGACCTTAAATGAATGATAGGAAAACTGATTGCTGGTCTGGTAAAGATCAATATGCAAGCTTAGAATATACTCCATAATGAATAAAGTAGAGGATATCTTTCTGCAAAATGAAGATAGTATTCACACTGTATGAAGAGAAAGATCATTCATATGAAATGTTACTTCAGTCTTCAAAAAGAAAGCAAAGCCACATAAATGTTGATGGCACTGAAAAATTAAACGCTCGATCTCATGAACACAACAATCCTTTCATACTAACAGGTTTGTTAGTAATCAAAGAATGAAGACTTCCTTATTTGAATCTCACCACATTCAAATTAAAGAATGTACACATTAATGAACACAACATCCATAAAGAGGATAGTGATGGTATATGAATGTCTAAATGAGCACGATTCCTCCATAATACAACTCCCAAATGAACAACGACTAAAAGGAATGAACACAAGAACTTGAACCTGATCCCATATTTAACTTCAGTCACTCCACATAAGCATCGACTTCTTCGACTTCTACCAAGAATGGAGAACAAATGATTTCAGAAAATCAAGCCCGTAAATACTCATGCACCACTATACGCAATAACCAAAAGCATGGAGTGAAGAAGTTGAGCCGCCCTCAACTACAATATTTGAAGCCATCGCCAGAGTAAGGTTGACATTAAGAATGAAGACGTTACGTTCCAATGGCTTACAACTCATGCCTAGGAAAATAATGGCGATGCAGATTACCACGAAGGTTGGCTTAAAACGTTTTTTGTGAGCAATATAGAGAGAGTAGTCTGCGGGAATTTTTAATGCTTCTACGTCCAACAAAGAATATCCGATGAATTTTTAAATGCCACGAAGGCATTGCTAAACACATCCCACAACAAGCCGCCTTCAATACAAACTCCTTTAATAAGCATTAGCTGCCTTTAATACAAATCGATGCTGAATAATCAACTTTAATACAAATTGTGGACCATAAGCATTAGCCACCTTCAAAATAAACTGATGCTGAAGAACCATGAAAACAAAGGCCGCCACTATAAAGAATCTGCATAAAAGTCAAGGAGAATAAAGGAGTCGCCACACAGACTATTGGCATTTCAATTCGCACCTCTGGAATGCGGATTAGAAACGGACAGCTATGCACAGATAAACTGCTCTTCGAATGAGGAGGGGAAGCTCCCTCTTTGCTGATGTTGTTTAAAAGAATGTAAACTAAACTAATTTGCCAATCTTTTTGTTCAACTAAGAGCACAAGGTTGTAAAACTCAAGCGCTGTAGCTGAGATTTTCTCTTTTAGGAGTTCAACTACGACTAAGCCTACTCTAATGACGTTTCTAACTACTCAAGTAAACACAAAGCAAGAAAGTTAGAAATGAACAAGGAATGATTCTTTGACATAAATACTTAAATAAACTTTTCTCCCAACGCACATCTACTTACTTTCAATGCAAGCTGAAATAAAGATCATATAAGCATAAGATATAAAATGGAAATATGAGACATTATATCAGGGCAAAGTAGGCATAAGACTTTATTTCTCAAATCTCAAGAACAAAAGATTACACTTTTGGGACAGCAGGATTGTAGCAAAATAGGTTTACAGTTTAGCCATCAAACTAGAATACATTGACACAAGACACATGCATTGAACAATAACTTACAGCTAAAGAGGCATACAAGCTTGCTCTTACACTAAGTGAGCATGAAATTGAACAACAACAACTTGCAGGCAAAATAGGCTCAGCAATTTACTATTGCAATAACCGTTTTCGAAAAATGGGAAAGGCTGCACTTATTTATACGCAAGTAGAGTAGGGAACCCTAAAATCTCCTTGCTTTTACAACTAAGACTTGCCAACGTGCAAGCTTTATTTCTAAAACTAAAACAGGATAAGCATCTAACAACTTATGAAAGCATAAAACAGAGAAAGTGCCAACTATTACAACTTGTCTTCTTTTCTCTTTAAAAGAATGGATAAGCTTGAAACAAGAATACAAAGAAAGCACGCGATAAGAATTGAAAGAAAGCTGGGGAGAAAGCAGCTGCTTTAAATCTCAACCACATCAGCCAAAAAGCTGGAAACTGCCTCTCTATCAGGAGCGTTGATACTATCTATAGCCATATTCCGCTTTTCCAAGATCTCCTCGCTTTCTGCAATTGAACTTAGAGAATCTTTGACCTCTTCAGCTGCTTTATGAGTTCTATTTTTAAAAAACATCGCTGCCCCAAAAGATGACTCGCTAATTGATAACTCGGCGGCTCTGCAACTTTATGTTTCTGACACTTCTCTTGATTTTCCAACAGAAGAGTATTGTACAACTCTTTTTCAATACCTTTCCTTTTTCTCATATCACACCTTTTCACGCTCTTCAGTTGAGATGATGAAGTTTTCTATCCATGGTGGTGTTTGAAAAGCACTTCTCAACATCGTTTGGCTTGAGGCTACAAGATACAATACTGGCTTCTTTCTGAATCCCATGGGAGAGTACTGCATGTTGAAAAACTTGAATTTTAACAGTAAACTCGACTATGTTTGGACACTTTATGTGCAAATAACTGAAAATTGAAGGCTGGTTTCTCCAAAAAAAGTAGTTTTCTCAAAGAAAGCTGGGAGCTAGGTTTTGTGCAGAATCACGTTTTATGTGGACCTAGTTGATTAGATGTTGAAAATAATGAAGATTTCTTGGACATGCGAGAAAAAAAGTAGGTTCTTGAAAGTTGAAAAATTCTTCAAAGTTGTAGAGAATTGAAAACCAAGCTGACCCAGATTGCTGAAATTTGAAAATAATAGCCTCCTCCTTCTGAAAGTTGATGCTCTGGATGAAAAATGTGTGAAAAAAGGAGCCTCTATGTGAGCTGATCTGAAAATTATGAAGAACTGTGAAAAATCAGCAAGTTTTAGCCTTCAAAATTTGAAAATTGGAAAAATTCTTGGTTTCTCCTCTCTTGCCTTGAAGTCACCTACAAAAAATTATGAAGAATGAATGCACTAGGCTGCCTTAAATAAGTTTTTAGGTTGAGAATTGCCTCGTTTCCTAAATTTAGAGCTGTGAAACCCTAAAACAGGTGCATGCATGTGGACGCTTTTATTTTGTTTTTTTTTTCTTTGAAATTCTTTGAAAATTTAAGGCATGAGAGTTTGGACGCCACCCTTGAAGGACTTAGCCATTTTTACTCTTTTTCAAAACTCAACTTGATTTTGACCTCAGTTTGACTTTGAAATCCAGAGGTTAGGTTGATGCTGTGATCTGGCAGAATGATCCATTGTGGATCTTGAGTGAATCTGATGAAATTGTCTTGGAGGCAATGTCTGATAAAAACTTCATCTAACCTCTCAAAATCATGGGCGCCCCTGGCTACTTGGGGCGCCTAGGCTTACCAGTGTTAGGCATTTTTATGTTCTTGAAGTTTTAACATTGTTTTCTATCTTTCATATGATTTCATGATTCTGGGAGCTAGATTGATCCGATTGACTAGCTGACTGTTCTGCTGCGTAGCATGTCTGAATCTGAGAAGATCTTTCTGGAGATGCCAAACCTTAATTACTGAATCTGAGGCTTCAAATGTTTGGGCACCCTTGGCTGCTTGGGGTGCCCATGGCTTCCTAAGATAGAATTTTCACTGCTTACTGATCTTCTAATGGATTCTTGTTTTTGGATGATCCAGAGCTCGGATGGATTGATGACTGGACTTGTTGGATAGCTTAGAGGATTCTGAAGGAGGTCTCTTGAGAACTGAATCTCCTAAAAATTGCTTTTAGGACCCTGCTGATGTACTTCAGGACTACATCAACACGTAATAAAGTTCTAATGGATACTGCATCCTCTCTTGAACAAAGTATTCAGCATGCTAAGATTGCGAGTGAGTTCATGCTTTCAACTCCAAGGTTCCGATAATGCAATAGAATACCCTCAGTTGGTTCGTTGTGATTTTTTGGTATTTCAAGGGGACTTACACAATTGTTCGGCAGTTGACAGCAGACAGCGGATTAAGGGCTTTCATGTAATTTGGATGATTTGGCAAGTGAGCACAAGTTTCCTAATACTAACCAAAAATGAACTGAATTTAAAATGGGTGTAGGACCTAAGAAGTTTATGTTTTATCTAAGGACGGGACGCGGGATCAATCTCAACAGACTTCAACCAGACTCTGCTCCGCCTCACATTGGACAACTTACACAAAGTCGGTGCAATCTTCAAGGGAGTGACAAGAGGTTTTCAAATTATAACTCAACATGTAAGTACCATCAGAACGATGCATACAAACACACGAATCACAATCGAAGTTAAGTTTGTAAAGTTTTCCAGTCGACCACACAAGGCAAACTTGCCGTCAGCAAGCTGCTAGTGGTATGGATTAAAAGAAGTTGCCTTTGGTAAAAAATTATCTAGGTGCCCAACTTCAAATTCACCCGCCAAGGTGACATATTTCAACATCCTTTTCCTTTCTTGCCTTAGAAATTTTTTCAAACTTTTACTGAGGAAATTCATCAATCCTGTGCCCATCAAAAATCTCCATCCTGAAGGCTTTGGCGAACTGTGGAAGACTTTGAAATCCATTCCTTGTCGAAGATCTTCAAAACCTAGAAGAAAATTTTCTTCAAAACTTGTCGGATTCATGGGTATACAACGAACGGGTTCATTTAATTTTGAATTTTGAACCTTTAGAAAAATAATTCCTCATGAAATTTAATCCATTTCTTCATCCCTGTGAGTACTTCGTTGCTCAGACTTGAAATTTTTTTTATTGACCCTATGCAACTGGCATCATCAGACTCCTCCACTGGCAATCTTGTTTGTGTCTCAAGAAAATTCCACCACTTTATTAGACTTAAGCGTTTTTCCTAAGGAAGAACATTTTGTGCCTTAGAAAATTTTAAATCACTTAGCATTTTGAATTTTTTTGCCTTAGGAAAATTTTCAATTTCATCTTCAATCATCTTGTCTGTGGTGAGGAATTTCATTAACTCCCTTAGAAAAATTGTCTTGAAAGCACATATCATGGAGGATATTTAGTTATCAATGCTCAACTTATTTTATTCATATTTCCATCATCTCATAGGCTTAGTATTTCCAATGCCTACTTACACCACCTTGCATTTTCAACATCTTTGCAATATTTATCTCCCCCTTACCTTGGCGCATTTCACACTTGAATAGGATATTATTCCGATGCCTAGGCAACTTTATTTCACTACCTTCATCCTACTTCTTGGCGCATTTAGCATATTGAAGGGGATTAATTCCAACACCTTAACTTTGTCTTCACATGCCTTGATATGGGCGCATTCTACCCCTTGAGAAGGATAAACATTTTGGCTTTTGACTCTCTCCTCTAGCTTCCCAAGCATGGGCACATTTTAGAGGGAGAGAGGAATGCCATCTTAGACTTAGATATTTTTCGTCACCTCTTCCCTAGCTGGGCGCATATGGAGTAGGGAGCTTCAAATGTGCAACACTTAGAAATTTCACTTGACTTCCATTTGGCAAGGGCGCATATAGAGCTGCATGCTTCAAATTTGCATACCTTAGTAAATTTTCAACCTCTTTCTTTGAATTAAGGCGCACTTGGAGGGTCCTCCTTCAAATTTTAAACACTTAGGATATTTTTAGCTCATCCTCTTCTCCTTAAGGCGCATTTTGACCATGGAGCTTCCAATTTTAACCACTTAGTAGAATTTCCAAGCATCTCCTCAAAGCTAGGCTTTTATCTGGGGGCTTTCATTTTTCATGCTTAGAATATTTTCAAGCTATCTCCCTTGAGTTAAGGCGCATTTGGGGTCATCTTACTTCCATTTTAGCAGCCTTGAATAAATCAAGGCCTCCTTCTCATCTTACGATTTTCACATGCTCCATTTCCACTTCTAAGGACTTAATAAATTTCCAAGTCATCATCTCATAAGCTAGGGCTTATTTAAGATGTTGACTTCAAATTTGTATACTTAGTGATATTTCATCATCCTCTAGCTTTAATGGCGCTTTCCTCTAGCTAGACTTGAAAATTTATCAACTTTAGTGAATTTCATGCTCTTTGCCTGATTTAGGGTGACTCGTTCATGCTGACGCTGGCTTGCCCTAACTTTCTATTTTTAGAAAGTTCTCCACATTTTGTGCCTTGAACTAATTTTCGACTCCGAACACCCTGATTTTCGCTTTGTTTCGAACCTCGGGATGTAGTTGGGCTGCTGGAGTCTGATGCCTTCCTATACATACTATTTTTAGCAACTGCTCAGAATGAGTTCAAATTTGGTGTGTTGTTTGCTTGAGGAGTGTTGATCGTGGCTGGATGTTGCCTTTGCATGATCGTCGTGTTTGCCCTTGAATTTAGGAAACCCTAATTCCTCTGTGCCAACCTGCTAAAAATAGTAAGTGCTTGATTACTGAATCTCTGCAGCTCTGTTTGATTTGAAATTTTAACCACATGATCCTCATGACCTTCTCAGTCCGGTCACACTACCATCCTGAGCTGACCTGCTAAAAATAACACATTTATGAAGGTGGTTTACTATTTATAGTAACTGCTCGTTTCGAAGACCTCCACAACTCCGTTTGACTTGAAATTCGAATGACGTGCTCCTCATCGGGTGACTCCGCCTGCTGGACACCGCACTGGCCAATATTATTTTAGCCGCCAGTAATGCCTTACAAATAGTAAGTGCTCCGCTTGACTTGAAATTTATCATGATAGCTTGGAAAGATGTCAACGCAGCGGGATACAATCGTTTCAAAATTTTGACCTTTTACTCCTCTTTTGGGCCTCTGCCGAAACCCTAATTTGATTTGGTGCTTTGCTATCAAACGCACTCCGCTTTGACTCCTCGCCAGCTTGCACCGCTACCGCTTGTGGTTCATGTGTTGGGAGAAAGCCTACCGGAATGCATCCGCTAAAATAGTAAGTTGCCGAGGAAGTGATTATCCCGCTTTGCATGTCACATCATCAAGGTGAGCTCAAAACCCATAAGGAAAATGCGTATATGCAAAGAAAACCCCTTTACATGCAAACCATAAAAATAGCCTCTCTAAGGTTGAACTCGAAGTCATATTCACTTTGCATGTTATACCATCGCTAAGGTCTCGTGAAAACCCGTATGAATCATATGCATCGTAAAACTTCGCGATGCAAACCCTAAAATCAAGCCCGAAGCCGGATCGCTAAAAATAGCAAGTTGTCCGAAGCTCACCTTGCCAAAGGAGCAGCCTTTGATGTGTTTTGAATGCAGTGTGACTGTCGAAACTCCAAGAATGCTGAAGGAACACCCCGAATTATACACTTACTAAAAATAGTAAGTTGCCAGAATCTGACGAAATTTCAGTGAAAACCTGTTGGAAGCACACTGACAACAACGTTAGCCTCATATTTCAATTTATTCACTTCACTTGACTTCAAATTGACCAGGAAAGCACAAACCCTAATTCTATAGACTTAGCCAAAATTTCAAGTTTAAGCTCACAAACGGGCACATCCCCAGAAAGGCAGACAGCAGAAAAGAGAGACAGAGAGAGAGAGACAAAACCAAAGCCAAAAAACGAGGAACGAAGCAAAAATTAGGGGTCCCCATTTTGAATGGGGTGTTGTGTGAAAAGGTCACAACATGGCCTCTCAAAAGTTTTGGGTCATTTCCTCTTAAAATTCTAGACTCAACCTTCATTCTTGAAATCTCATGTTATTCCCTCCGTTCGATCTGAATTTGCCGGTAGCTGACAAGTCTGATGAATCTGTTGAGATATCCATTGCGAAGTTGGCAGGATTTTGAAGAGATTGAGTGATCTGGCAAACCCTAATTGCTGGATTTGAGCCTCCAAAACCCTAGGCACCTATCTCCTCTTAGGGCGCCCAGAATTCCAAACTTAGAATATTTTCTGATGATTTCATGATTTGCCTTTTGTCTCTCGGTTGAGACCTCTTTGTTCAATCTTCAATTCTGGGTGATTGGTTGATCAGATGATTGTGTTGATGGACTCACTGTGGAGTTGAGAGGATTTTGAGCAACATTGTCTGGGATGAGTAACCCTAATTTCATCATTTGACCTCCTGAAAGACTGGGCGCCTATCTCCTCTTGGGGAGCCCATGCTTGGCAGTGTTAGTTTTATTTTTCAATTTTCAACTTCTCCTCTTCGTTTCACATACTTGCCATTGCTTTGACTGCTGGAGATGAAATTTTTTCTAAGGCACAAAATTCTAGGCGCCTTTACTAGGTAGGGGCACCTGAACTTCCCAGAGTTAGCCAAAATTTTGCAATTTTCATGATTCATCAACTTCCGCTCTCCGTTCTTCATCTCTCGATCATCCGTTGCAGCTTCTTGATCTGAGCAGTGCTTGAGACTCTGAATTTGACACCTGGCAGTTGATTGTCCTCCATTAATGACCTCGAAGCTCTGGAAAAAGCTTCTGAAAAAGCAGAATAGATCCATTAGGGAAAAACTAATCTTTTGATGATTTTGACTACACAAGCCTGATGAGGAAGTATTTTTGACCAATCAAAATCAGTTTGAACCATATAACCAAACTTTCTATTTTTAGAAAATTTTGCCAGTATTCATTTCGAAAGAAACCCAAAAAAACCTAGAAAAAAGTTTTTATTTTTAGAAAGTTTCTAAAAATAGAAATTTTTCTAAAATTTAGGGTTGAAAAATTGAGATTTGGGTTTTGTAGACTTGGTCACTCTAAGCAAACCTAGATCGTCAGATTTTGAAAAATTTGAGTTTGTGACCCTCATGCAAGACATGTAAACTCCCAATTTGACCTTTTTGACAATTTTAACAAGAGTTTTACTCATTTCTTCAAAATGCCTAAGTGTAGCAAAATTTTTAATTTGGGCTACAACATAGACTTAGTAAGACATTACTTTAAAAATGTGTCAGAGAATCCGCAGATGACATTCAAGTCGTTAGAGAAAAAGACTCGACCACATTGAGTTGACATATGACAAATGATTTTGACAAGGCACTTTATGCTGAGTAAGCAGTCCTCAACGATGGCATTTGAACTTGATATCAATGACATAAATATCCAACATTGTGAACATGTAAATGATATGATCTTTCATATGACATTATCTCAAGTCAATCACTTGATTTTGAATAAGCTCTCACATGTAGTGCATTTAAATCTCATAGTGCTTGGTGCTAATGATCAACAATATTGTGAGCAATGTGTATGGCAATCTGACTTTTGCACTAAGGAGAAGTGGGTTGGTTTTTGTGGAAATTTAAACTTTGAATGGCTTGTAGGAGTCTAAAATGCATCCTGTATGACAAGTCGATGGAACTTTAGTAATCTGCTTCAACAAAAGAAAGAACAATGATAGCTTGTTTCTATAGTTGGTCATAGTTGTAGTTGGCCGTAGTCGGTCGTAGTCGGTTGTAGGCTCGTAGCAATAGTCGGTCGTAGTTGGTTGTTATTAAATAAAACTATAGTCAAATAGAAAATAATTCATGCACTTGATGCCACATGTTGTTTCGGGAAACTAAGTCCCAATTAGTAATTTGGTTGTTATGAAGCATCACGACGGTTGGTTTCTCAACCACGGCCGGTGACTATATGTGTTGGAGTCTATTGTAATCGGGACATCTATGCTATTATGTTGGTGACTTTATGCTATTGTACTTGCTGTTAATTGATGAATAAATGCAACATCTATTTTGTGCACTATGTGTTCATCCCCTTCATAGGTCTTTTTTAGTTTGTTCTACATATCTTTCATCAATGTGCAATACATCAGTTTGACAAATTCAGATTCCAATGATCCACACAAAATTGTATTCATGGCTTTTGTATTATTTTCACTTTCCTTCTTTCTTTTTGAATCGTTGGTCGAAATGATGGTGCAGTATAACCATTCACAACCGATTGCCAAATATCAAATCTAGAGTTGTTGAGATTCTTCATTATGGGAACCTAGACAACATACCAGTCCCCGTACCCAAAATTTCCGGTGAATCATTTACGTATAAAATAGCCTTCTTCTTATTCATTTAACTCACGTACCCTAATTTGATTGGCGTCCCCATCCCCGTACCAGTACCAGTACCCTATGTCTCTTGGTAACTATGATAAAATCCAAGTGCCATTATGTAGGTGCGCATCCTTATGCTCCAAAAGGCGTAATTCGTCTCATCAAACAATGAAGCCTTGTTAGACTAGAATTCGTCTTGGCATGCTATGTGTGCTCTTAAGATCTTCCTTCTAGTGATTAAGCTATATTATGAAGGAACCAACTTTGATACCAATTGATGAACACAAGCTTATACTGAGAGAGGGGTGAATTAGTATAAGACTATTTTTTCTATTTTAAATTAACAACCACAATCACTTTAAATGTGCAATATAAATAAGTAAGAACACAAGATTTACGTGGAAACCCTTATGGGAGAAAACCATGGAAAAATATTGCTTTATATAAAATTCTCTTACATATTTTGTAGGCACCAACCTACTGGAGACACCAATCCCCAACATTTGAGCACCAACTCAATATGAGACACTAATCTCCTTTAATAAGAGGCACCAACCTCAATATGAGGCACCGACCTCTTAATAGATGAAGTGTATGTTCTCCTTAATAATCTTTCTTCAAAAATCTCTATATGATGATCTCCAATTAATCTCTCTTCACGAAACTGCTGGTGTATATGTGATTTTTCTATTTATTCGACACACATTTCTCCACATTCCTCAACCTCTATATATATTTATATATTTTAACCAAGGGAGGCAACTGCATGAATGGATACATATCTTTTTGCAAGGGAGGCAACATGTTGGTATTAGTTTTCGCGACTACACCAACACAGAATAAAGTCACCAACGGCTACTCTATCCTCTCTTGAACAAAGTTTCCTGCATGCTAAGATTGTGAGATAGATCATACATTTAACTTCAAGGTTCCTTCAGTGCGAATAGTCTCAATTGGCTTGATGTGATATTGCTGGTATTTCAAGGGGACTTACACAATTGTTCGTGATTGATGGCAGGCCAGTAGGACTAGAGCTTTCGTGTAATTAAAATGATTTGGCAAGTGAGCACAAATTTCTAATCCTAACCAGAAGTGGACTGAAATTAAATGAGTGTAGGGCCTAAAGTTTAAGTTTATGTTCTATTCTAAATGCAAGATATGTGGAGCTCAACTTCAGCAGACTTCAACCGGATTTCACCTAGCCTCGCATCAGACAGCTTCAGCAAAATCAGTGCAATCTTCAGGGGAGTAACGAAGAATATTCAAATTATAATTCAACATACATGTACCATCACAACGATGCATACAAGCATACGAATCACAATCGAAGTTAAGTTTGAAATGATGTCCAGTTGACCACGCAAGGCAAACTCACCGTCAGCGAGTCGCTAGTGGTATGGATAAAGAGAAGCTATGTCGATCAAACACCACAAATCCAAAGTAAACTACTTGCATGAACTGAAAACTACACTACTTTATGCTACTTGAAGTTGAAGGGATGAAGAAATCTTGCTAGCTACTTATAACAAAGATGAATTCACCATTCAATGAAAAATCTTTTATTACAATAGTTTTTCGCAACAATCTCTTACAAAGTTTTTAAAGGAAAACTTTCCTTCTTCAAACTACGCTATGCTAAGATATTACAACTAAAGTGCCTCTGCTCTACTCTCTAGTTTGATCTCTAAGCTCTACCTCTACTTCTAATGAGATACAAATGAGGGGGACTCCCCCTTTTATAGTTGGCCAAGTCCAACGGACGGCTCAGATTACAATCGGCTGGATGGCCCAGATTGTGCCACCTCAGCCCTAAACAAGATTCGCCCTAAAAACCGCCACAAAGGAGAGTGGGGTAATAAATGAGCCATTAATGTCCATCATCCTTCTAGAAGATCCCGTTTGTAGACGCATTCACACTGTTCTCGATCTTCTTTCTTGATGTTGCTCTTCAACTTCCTCTTTGTCGCCAGGTATACTAAATTCCTTAGCCATTTTACTAACTTACTTCAAGGTTGAAATGTAATCGTGGAGTACTTGCTTCATCTTCCTAAGTCATCGCCGTTTGGTCTCGACGTTCCTCCTACAAAACAAGCAAGGAGAAGAGTATTAGAACATTTTATAATATAAACTCAACTTACCAGATTTTCACGCTTTAACTTCCAAGGGTTCATCTTTCACTAGCCAACTTTGCATTCAAATTCTTCATGCCTTAGCCAAATTTCCAAGCCATCTCAAGGGCGTACAAAGAGATGTACTTTAAGATCATCTTTTGAAGGTGTTGACTTCAACTGCATCTTCTTC
>VDFB02085727.1:0-16294 GCA_007258455.2 Sequoia sempervirens
TGATGGGGGTCGAGGCTGGAAAGTTCTTTAGGGAGAATCTGTTGGTGCAGGGCAAAACTCTCCCCATGCCCGATATCAAAGATGACATGCCCAAAAGATCGTTCCTTCCTAGTTCCTTGGCTGATAAGCTTCCCTTTAGTACCCAGACTCTGTCGGAGCTGATGAACACGTTTCACATTCCAGAGAACTCGACAATGTGCCTCACAAGGCATCCCAAAGAATATTAGATTGCTTCTCTATAATTTTTTTGAAATTATTCTTCTTGGAACTTACATCATGTTTTCAGTGTTAGATATTCTATTTTCAAATTGTCCACCTTTAAGTGCAACAAATGGAGAAAAACCATTTCCAGTGAGGGATTGAATCCTGAGTGTGGTGTACATGTTGCATACCAGATAGTTGGACATAAAGATTAACAACACAAGGATTGAGGTCATACCCATATTTAAAGTTGGTAAGGAAAGTCAAATTATTTACTAGAGGAAATATTTCACCAAATCTTAGATTGTGGAGTATTTTTGGTACTTAATTTTTTTGTTTGGTGTGATGAGAGCCATCACCTTGCATGGAGAGGAAACTATCCCAAGTGGTAGAATGAATCCTACGGTTAATGTCAACATCAAATAAATTTTCCTAATCAACATATTACTTGGCAAAGAAACACTCATAGCACCAAAGTTATCACTAGGTGGGACCCTTGCCAAGGCACTCCAGCATCAACACCTGAAAGATGTGCTGAAAATTCAAAACTATAGAAGGATGAACTATTTTTTCTTCCAAAAAGCTCTTCGTTCTTATTCTTTATCAAGAATTATTCGCTATTTTTGTGATGCTTGTTTATATCAGACTCTCCTAAATTCCTCATCTATTCTACTTGGTCATACTCATGCACTACACAATTGTAAATTATGAAGGTTGATATTTGGCACATATTCTAAATGGTTGAGGTTGTGCTCCCACCAATTGTGATCTAATAGGATTTGTTGGTTGATCGAGACTAAGAGACTCCTTATTTCCAAATTTCTTTTCTACTATGAGATTTGAGGTAGATGATATTGTTGAGGTGGCTTTTAATCCAATTTCTTTGTTGTATCATGATCAAAGATGCTTTATCCTTTCTTTATGGGGTTGCAATTCATAGATGTATATCCTTGAATAGGAACCTTCAAGGTTCTCAGGATGACTCCTTGAACCTGGTGTAGACGTTAAAGGTCACAAACACTAATTAGATACAACCAACTCACACACATATAGGGACAATCAATAAGACAATGTTCCACTTTTAGTATTGCTACCAATGCTTTCAAACTAGCAAGTCACAATCTTGGCTTTACCCTTGTCCAGGGGATGGGTCATGGAAGTAGTAGCACACCTCTAGCTTTTTTCTTTATTATCAAAGTTTCATTCATTATGGATGCTAGGAAAGGTTCTAGGATGTGTGTCATGATTTCTATGTGTATTGTTAATCTTTACCCTCTTATTCCTAGACAATTATGGGCATCATCATATCTTGCACTGGCCCTTTCATGGTGATAGATGGAAAAGTTGTTTGTTGGTTGTGATTTGACCTACAAACATGGTGATATCACTACTCCCATTTTTCTTTGTCATCTCAATGCTTCCTTGGGAGATTCTTTCCATATAATATTATTCTTACTTTTACTTAGTTTTAATGGTTTGAAGTTCACCTCTTTTGGTTTATCCTAATGTATGTTATCATTTCTTTAGTCACATAGAGAGAATAAAGAAAAAGAGAAAGAGATAGAGATAGTAAGAGAGATAAAGAAAAAGAGATAGAGGAAACTAGAGAAGATGAAAAATATAGATATAAAGTCACATAGAGAGAATAAAGAGACAAAGAGTAGTAGAAAAAGACATATATAGAGATAGATAGATCAATAGATCAAGAGGGAGATGGGAACAGAAAGAAGGGGAGATAAATATGGATAGAAAAAGAGAGTGACAGAGAGAGAGAGATAGGGAGAAAGAGAGAGAGATGCAAAGGGAGAGATAGAAGGGAAGATAAATATAGAAAGAAATATGAGAGAGATTAAGAAAAATGAGAAACCTAGAGATAGATAGTGAGACTCCCTTTCTCTCTATATAACTTCCTATCTCGATCTTTCTATCCCTCCATCTCTCCCTCTCTCATTCTCTTGCTCTCTTTGTCTCTCCCTCTTTCTATCTTTGTTTCCCTCACCCTCACCCTCTCTCTCCATATCCATCTCCATCTTCCTCTCTATCTCTATCTCCTTACATCTCTCTCTTCTCCCTCTATCTTTTCCACTATACTTATCTCTTTATCTCTCCCTTTTTCTATCCCTATCTCCTCCTCTCTCCCTATCGCTCCTTTTTATATCTCTCTAATTCTCCTTTATCATTTATCTATTTATATCCCTCTCTCCCTTCCTATATATATACATATATATCCCTCTCTATATGTATCTCCATTTATCTCTCTTACTCACACACACAAAATCCTTCTTTATCCCTCCCTATCTCCCTATCTCCATCTCTTTATCTCTCCCTCTTCTCTCTATCTCTCTCTATCACTATATCTCACCATCTATATCTCTCTCTATCTCTCGCACTTCCTATATATCTCTCTATCTCTACCCCTCACTCTCTACCTCACTATCTCACTATCTTTATTTCTCCCTCTACCTCTCTCTACCACTTTATCTATTTGTCTCCCTCTTCCTCTCTCACCGTATCTTCATTTCTACCTTTATCTTCCTCTCTCATCCTTTATCTCTAGACATGTCTCCTCTCTACCCATCCATCTCTCTCCCCCCCTCTCTCTCTCCCTCTTCCTAGACCTCAATACCTATATCTCTTTGCCTCTCCAACTCTATCTCTCCATATGTCTTCTTCCATATCTCCCTATATCTCTATCCCATTATCTCTTCATCTCTCTCTCTATCTACCCTTATATCTCTCTCTACCAATTGACCTCATGTACACCAAAAATTGTAAAAAATATATCAAAACTTTCCTTACTTGACCTTACATAACTCTTTCAACTCTCTATCTTGATGATGGATCATTGAGTGTGATCCAAAATGTTGATGCAAAAAACTAGCACATAATCAAATCTATAAGCAAATGATGGATCACTAAGTGTGATCCGAAACGTTGATGCAAAAAACTAGCACACAATCAAATCCAAAAGCAATTAGATTTATATTCATATGGATTGTGGAAATCTAATTACATTGACTTACATAACTCTTCGGTGTACCCATTGCACACCAAGGTGCAATTGCTAGTTTTATTAATTGGTAAAAGTGAGGTTCTATAGAGAACCAAACCTTTTCACAAAGATTAGCACAGATTCAACAATAAAACCCAACAAACAATATGGAAACTTCAATTGAGAACAAACTTAAGACCATACCAAAGATGTTCACCTAATAGCAACAGACAACAAAGCAAGATGGTAAGACATGAAGAATAATGAACATTAATTTGTGGAATTAGTTATTTGTTTATAGGTAGTTAAATGTTTCAGTTATATTCTTAAAATTATATATATAATAATCTATTGAAAAAATAAATAATAGAAATAATTTTAATTTTTTTTTATATCATAAATTTTTTCTATATTCACCTTCAATGGTATCAGAGCAAACAGGAATGGCCTGATAAAAGTTGGTAGCTCTTGACTGGGCAAAGAAAAAAGAAAGTACAAGAGAGTTGAATTCTGGGCATGAGGATTCCGGCCCAGAGACTAAGTGTTTGGTTCTGTTTGCAAGATGCAATAAATTGCATCGCTGGATTTGAGGAGTGCAAACTACTGTGTGTGAAAACACATTAGAAATCACTGAGGAAGAGTAGTTGGATATTGCTAGCCTATTAAGGATAATTAAACCAGTGAGAATAAAAGGACACAGGTTCTATTTTTTCCTTCTTTGCTTTGAGTAGTTTTGATATATCTATTTAATTTCCAATTCCTTGTTTTCCCATCAATCACTATAATATTCCCAGCAAGGTAACAAAGAACACAAAGAGACCATAAAACCAAAAGAAAAGTAAAAGAATATAGGCAAAGAGAAAAAAAGAAATAAAAGAATATAAAAGAAACCATAAAACCAAAAAGAAAAGTAAAGTATAGGCCTTCTTTATGTAAAAAATAAATAAATAAAGGAATAATATTACTCTATTGAGAAAAGAAAAAAAACATCTTTCAACTTTAAATCACGAATTCCTTCGTTCTTAAGGCTGCATTCGGCTTCTTAGTACTGGTGAGGTAAGCCTTTCACAGAGAATTCTGACAGAGTCTCGCTTGTTAAGGTAATCTTTCTTTTCTCTCTCATTTATTTTTCATGTTAATTTTTTCAGGAGTGGAAAGAGTGCGTAGGTAGAATTTCAGTTGCAGTTCGGAAAAGCTGAATGCCTCTAAATTTACTGTTATGGTTTTTGAATCTTAGCAAGCTGTGTATGCTAACAAATTCATTTATTTGTTTCAATATGTGATTTTTTTACTTTTTGAGTCACAAATACATGGATTTTCTTATTTTGTTTTGTTTGTGGATTTTATAAATTTGTTGTTGATAATGTTTGTTTTGTCAATGGCAATTCTTGATTTCATAGTTATCTCTGCTGATTTTACCTTTTTTCTGTTATCATTATCTTTTAAAACTCTTCAAAATGTGAATCTTATAGAAAGACCGTTGTTTAATTGATTGAGCATTTATGGTTGTATAGTTGAAAGATAACTTTTAGTTTAGATGTATGCTTCTTTGAAATTTTGTAATCTATTCATAAAGACAGACATGTCAATATCTATGTAATTCAATTGTTTTCATTTAAAAGAAGAATAAGTGTGCCTTGAATGAGTATTCTCTTCAAAATCTATTTTCATGTATCGCTTCACAATTTTGAGGATAAGATCAATTTTTTAAATAAACTTGCATGGAAGATCTTATCTTTTGTATCTTTTACTCCCAAATCTTAGAAAAACAAAAAAGTAAAATTCAACAACTTTGTCCTCTTTCCACAATATATTATATTGTAGAAACCAAGATTAAATGCACATAAATAAAATAAAAACTTACATTTACAATAATATAAAAGAAACATAAAAATATATTATGTAGGAATTTAATTGATTACATTATTCATTGACTTTAATGAAAGGTCTTCATCCTTTTAATTTCTACAATCACTTGTTCTTTAAGAATTAAACTATTTACTTCCCAACACATTGCTAACATTAACAAACTTAGTTTTGGATCATTACATCAAACAAACCCCTATTTGATCTAAAAAGGAAACAAACATTTATAACATTGAATCAAATAACAACAAACCCAAGATGATTTGGAGCATCCATCAATCTGATTCAGCTTTCTACTCTGTAAACTCAGTCCCCTGTCTCCTGGTACTAATAAACCAGTTTTGACATTTGTCTGCATCCTCTTGATTCCTAACCTTTTGCTTCACATTCCTTGGAAACAACATCTGTTAGTCTTGTACATCTAGTGTCATATGCTATTGCCTTTTGTAATTTGAAGATCTGTTACCTCTTCCGAATGCTATTTGACAGTCATCTTAAAATTTATTATCTATCAACATCTTTATGACCATTTATACCATAGACAATATGAGCAGACACTAAAAATGTTCCTTCTTCACTGTCCTAACTACAAAATCTTCTCATCATCTCGAAGACAAATATTTATGCATGGATTTTATCCTTTTCCATGTTCTCTATCAAATAATCCATGAATTTTATGCATGGATTTTATCATTTTCACGACTATTATTTTTGTATATATATATATATATATATATATAATTCAATTGAATCATTGATTATATTATTCACTTACCTTTATAAAATACCTTCACACTTTCAACTTCCACAACAGCCTCACCCTTAAAAAAATCTAACTATTAAGTACTCAACACATTACTAACAGTAACAAACTTACTTTCAAATCATAACATCTAAAATACACAAAACATAACTTAAACTGAAATTAGATTACCCATAAAATTCATAAGTTTACCCATTAATAGCACAGATGCCCTTATTCTGCTTGGAAAGGAGAAACCATACCTGTCAAGAAATTTTAGAGGCCTCACTCGTCTGGATCTACATCAACGGTTCAATTTTATGCCCATGCCTCTTTTCCCGGCCCACTTGTGCTACACTGCCAAGTTTAGTTCAAAAACACAATGTCTGCCAAAGCAGACCACACCAAAACGAAAAACAGAACGACTGTTCACAAATTTATTTCCTACTAAATAATGAGTTTTTGAGTTGTAGCTTTAAATTTTCGTCAATTCTTGAATTTAGATTCCAGTTCCTTATTATGTGGGCCAGTAATTAGTTCTGGGCAGTTCCTTAGTGAAATTAAGTGTTTGTAACAACGATATCTTTATTTATTCTCCACTAGTTAGTGTAGACAGGCAAAAACAATTTCTTCTTGTTTGATAGGCTGAATGCCCCATGATAGATATCTTAATTTGCATATCCCAGGCATGGTATATGTTTATGTATCTATGAAGCTAAAATCGATTATACATACAATGAGAAATTCAGGGCAACTGCCTGCATATCCCTAGCACAATACATTTACAGGGGATGTCCATCGGTACCTTATATTGGAACTAAGAAGATTATCAAAATAGATTGCCAACGAAACCAAGATGGATTCACAGATTTATAATGGTCTGCCCTTTCTACTAGCATAAATTATATTGATGTTATCAGATTGTCTTTTTGAGTCAGAGTCATCACGTCAAACGGTTACACCACACCATAGCTAAACTAGGGAAAATAACCATTAAATAACTAGTAAACTACCATCAATGCCTGAAACTGCATCATCTTCCACTGCTGCTACCAAAGAGGACTCGGACCAAATGTCACAGAATGGTATCAACTAGTTCAACCGAGAGGGATCCCAAATTTCCTCTCAAATTGCAGCCAAAGAGATATATGCGAGTTGTGACCAAAATGGTTAGAGAGTTAATGGGCCTAGGAGATAGCCGATGGAAAAACAGGGGTGTGATTATTAGAAGGTTTTTGCAATATGATAAGGTTGTAGTCTGTTTTTTAAAAAAATCATTTTGGAATTAATAACAGCATTTTCCTCTGTGAATCAAAATTTGAATTATTTTTGAATTTACTCTTTACATTCATGCAGAATTTACTCCTTACTGTTTAGGGCAGTTACACTGTTAGTGTTTGATTGGAATGGTTAGAGAGTGAATAGGCCTAGGAGAGAGCTCGTAGAAAAACAAGGCTTTTGCAATATGTTTAAGGTTGCATTCTGTTCTTAATAATTTTCATCTAGGAATTGATAACAGCAGTTTCCTGTGATTACTTAACTGAAAATTTTCAAACATTCTTCTTACATTCATGCAGAGTATAACATGGACAGAGAGGGCAAAGATAAGGCTATTGGCATTGATCTCGGGACAACTTACAGCTGTGTAGGAGTGTGGCAGCACGACAGAGTTGAAATTATTGTTAATGAACAAGGAAACAGAACCACTCCCTCCATGGTTGCTTTCACTCCCGATGAAAGACTTGTTGGAGATGCTGCCAAGTTCCAGATTTCAACTAATCCGAGAAACACTGTGTTTGATGCCAAGAGACTCATTGGAAGGAGATACAATGATCCCTCTGTGCAGTCTGACAAACAATTGTGGCCATTCACTATCGTTCCCGATAAGAATGACAAGCCTATGGTTGAAGTGGCTTATAAAGGTGAGAAAAGGGTTTTTGCGGCTGAGGAAATCTCGTCAATGGTATTGGTGAAAATGAAGATGATAGCCGAGCAATACCTCCAGTGTGATGTGAAGAATGCTGTGATTACCGTGCCTGCTTATTTTAATGATTCGCAGAAGCGAGCAACAAAAGATGCCGGTAAAATTGCAGGGCTTAATGTCATGCAGATCATCAATGAACCCACCGCTGCAGCAATAACTTATGGCTTTGATTCATTGGAGGAAGGGAAAAGAAACATTCTAGTTTTCGACCTTGGAGGAGGTACCTTTGACGTATCTATTGTTACAGTTGAAAGAGATAAGGTTGAAGTAAAAGCTGTTGGAGGGGACATGCATTTGGGCGGCCAGGATTTTGACCATAGGATGCTCAACTATTGTGTTCAGCTGTTCAACAAAAAATATAAAATGGATATGAGTACAAGTCCCAAAGCTCTTCGGAGACTACATTCAGAATGCGAGAGGGCAAAAAGAACTTTGTCTTCCGCAGTCGAGACTGCAATTGACATAGATTGTCTCTATGAAGGGCAAGATTTCCACACAAAGATCAGAAGGGCGAAGTTCGAGGAGCTCAACGCGGACCTATTTGACAAGTGCATGCAATTAGTGAAGCAATGCGTGGAAGACTCCACGCTGAGCAAAAACCAAATCAACGACATTGTATTGGTAGGAGGTTCTTCACGTATACCCAAGGTCCAAGAATTGGTAAGTCAATTTTTTGAGGGCAGGGGCCTCTGCAAAAGTGTAAATCCAGACGAGGCAGTTGCTTATGGTGCAGCTGTGCAGGCAGCTGTACTGAACAAGGAAAACATCCACTTGGTCTTGGTGGACGTCACTCCTTTGAGTCTTGGAATTGCAATTGACAACGGTGTCATGAAAGTAATAGTTCCCCGCAATACTCCCATTTCTACTCTGAAAGAAGGGTCTGTCACCACAAGATTTGACAATCAGACAAGGGCAAGAATTCCAATTTATGAAGGCGAGAGAACTTTGGTTGGTTGTTATTTGAGGAATGGCTGGATGAGAATGATGATGCAACAATTGAGGAATTTCAAGCCAAATTGGACGAATTGTCATTGAAATGTATGTGCTTAACATAAAAGGAAATATATATATATATATATTTTTTATTGATAGAAAGCAGCAAAAAACGAATTACAACAAAGGCATGAGCAGCATGCTAAAGGAGTTTACAAAGCAGCAAAACTCTGAAAAGAGCAGCAAAACACTGCCAAACAGCTGATCAAAAATAGAACAGCAGAAACTAAATTTCTCAAGGAGCAGTCTACAGCCATCAACCTCCATAAAGCACCCAAGAAGGATGCCAAACATGACTAGAAAAAGGAAATACTTGTCTCATGTTCACATGGAGTTGTTTAAAGTTTGTTTTCTTTTAAATTCTTATGGAAATATTTAATTATGAGAAAATGATAATTTAAAATCTTATTAATTGAAAATAAACTGTAGATAAAAAGAGGGTTTGGAAATAAGCAACTGCATATTGCCAAAAATGTCACATGGTTTCACAATTTTTTTTATTTTTTAATATTTGCTTATATTATTTTTTCCAAATTTTAATTGTACAAATTGTTATTAATATTATTAATATAAATGATTGCTTGAAAAATTAAATATTCATGGTATCACCAACTCCACAAATAATTCCTAAATAAGTTGAAGTCAAAATAAGCTAAACAGATGCATGAGAACCTACCTTTAGATTTATTGTTGTTTATGATTTTAGATAATTATATTACATAGAGCACGTTAGGGGAAGCTAGTTCTATTTTTCCCCACCTTTTCTTAGGAAACACTTATAAATTATTAGTTATATGTGTATGTGTTTACATTAATATTAAAAATTTCAATAGGATGAATGGATGCATCTCTTACATTAATATTACATGAAATGACCTTTTTAAAATGGATACTAAAGAAATCAAATGATTTTGATGAGTTTTTGTTTTTAATTATTGAAAAGAATTGTTCTTTAAGTACTTTTGCAATAGCAATATAAGAACTTTTCTATGTATTTTAATTTAGAGAGATTGTTTAAGCAGTTTGGGAGGTCAGGTTTATGTTGTGTAAGTATCTTGTTGTTTACTATGATGTAAATTTTGCAAGCTAGTTTCTTGCTTCCATCTTTACAAGTTTTTTGCTTCCTATCTCACCCAAGAGGAAAATATTAAATACAAGGCATTATATTCTATATGAATGAGGATGCAAAAGAATGGCATTGATATGAGCTTAGACTTGGAGGTTGATCACGAGTTGTAAGAGTGTCTGACATAATAATCCTACACGATTTGTCTCTGTTATGCTCAAATTTTGGCAAATTATTCTTGTCTTTGTGATTATAAAATATTCCATGTTACTGGTAGGACCTTGGCAAGCTTTCGATTCAGGTCATGGTCTAAACAAATACCTAACTCCAAAGGGAAGACTGTCAACATAATTGCTTGCTTGGTGCTTAGTTTTTGTACATTTGCTCTCTTGTTCAGGTGGATTTATTTAATGTGCCAACACCAATGGACATGGACTCCTTGCATGCAATTACAATGGAAAAATATGCTATAGCAATGGTTTGGGTAGGGCATAAGACCATGGCAAAATATAAGCTTTATTTACTTGTTTATTTATTTATTAATATAAACTTTAATTATAATTTATTATTAATTTTATTAATATTGTATAAGGTTTATATAAAAAATTGTACATTAAAATATTAGGAAATAGGTATATTTTGTATATTTTGTTATTAGGTAATATATATATATATATATATATATATAATTCTAATATATTTTTGCATGGACAAACTCAAAACTAAGCCAATCTCAATTTTTTTTTATTGAATCCATGAACCGAACTAAACCTGAACTTGAACTGATACCATTATTGGTAACTTAGAAAATTCAAACTATTTGATAATAGTGTCATTTCCTGCAGTACTATTAGTGTGTCGCCCACATAATCTTAGTTGTGCCTTATCTAACCCTTGCACCACATTAGGAATGTGTCTATTGAGAGGATTTGAGGTTGCATTGCTCCATCCATGCGCAATTCCATTAAGTTGCAAAATTATGTGCCAAAACTTTTAATTATTTTGCATATAATATATGATATAATGATAGCATACGGTGTACATTGTATACATGTTACAAAATCATGTTATCTTGAGTTTGGGCTATTTATTGGCAAGAACTAAAAATTACAAGGCCATTCTTGTACTTGACCAAAGCTATTATCCACTGGATCCAATGTTCATAATACACATGATGGTCCCCAATGATCATTATGCTACCCTTGGGAAATCCTTAACTGGTTGCATCTAGCATTGAAGAAGACTATGGCTTATGAATGTAGAATGGCATTGATAGCCTAACCATGGGCTGAAATATAAGAGCTATAGACACATCTCTAGATCCACACATTGTGACCAAAACTTAGCTTTAATTTTATTTGGAAGAAGGAAAGTTTATGGCTTCCACATGCCAACAAAAATATCCACTAAAGCCTTTTGAGAAACCAATATTCATGCCTCCTCATGGCTCTCTACAGTCACAAAATTTCACACACATGCAACATAATGTAATATAGGGGGATTCACTACTCACGAGTTCTCTTCATTCAGAGAGCCTCACAGGGCGAATTTCCCTATAGTACCTCAATGGAACAACAATGAGAGATTCAAAATTTGAAAGAGCAGGTCACAAAGATTCTCTAAACAAACTGAAAAGCTCTTGGCCAAAGGACATCAGCGTAGAATACGAACGATAGCATGGCGCGTTGGTGACCTAGAGGCGCATTGGCATCTCGTAGGGACCAGAAAGTGATAATGTCTCAGAAAATGGCTAAGTGACGACTTACACTCTGATTTATGGGAACATTTAGAATGCCAGAAAGAAACAGGAAGTAATAAGACTGAAATGAAGTGAAATAGAGATGATAAAGACAAGGAGAAGAAAGGAAATACTTACGACTGTGTGAATGATGAAGTTTCCAGCCCGTGAATGTCTTCAATATCTACACACAAGAGAGAGAGAGAGAGAGAGAGAGAGAAATTGTTGGGTGGCTATATAGGGGCCTGCCTCAGTTAGACCCCGTTTTGGTGTTCCAACCTCCACGAACAGCTAGATATATAGAGAGAAAAGTAGAAATGAAGTAAAGATCACTTAGAGCACTACAAAATAGTGTTATGCTACTCAACCAAGTAATAGAGGAGAGGAGTGAAAGCTTACCACCTCCACCAAGAGCGCTCAAGGCTAATGGGGGAGAAAATGAGAGGAAGTCAATCCTTTGCTGCAATGGTGTTTTGTTCCACACTTGCTCTACTGAAGTGGTGGAGTGTTGATGTTGCTACTGTAAAGTATAAAGTGTTTGGAGATTGAAGAGATGGTGAAGAAGCTGCTTAGAGCTTGAGAAGAGCTTGTGAATGAAGTGGAAAGGCTCTTAGAGAGATGTGAAGGGATGTTTAAAATATGGTAGAAGATCTGAAGAGATCCAATGCTTGTTCAAGGTGTGAATATGAAGAAAAGATGAAGAGAAACAACCATATTCTGTTTGGTTGGCCAAGGAGGACATTAAAAATCGACCCCTAATGGGAAGTGTAATGCCTCTACAGGCTCCAGACGCAGGAATCTGTCAAGGACATAAGCGAGCTGTGCGGACGTCTGCGTGCCGCATGGGCGTCCCCAAAAGAAACGCTTCCATCGACGCTGAAAATAGGTGCCAAGTGTGATGCAAGCAATGGGCTTAGATGGAATTAAGCCTTCCAACTTGGTTTTCTAAGGTGGGTAAAGAAAAAAAGGGGATTTTCACATGGGGATGCAAATTCGCTCTTATACATTTTGTCCCCACTTTAGCGAGCATGAACACTGATGAGTGCTCGGTAAAGTAGATCAAGAAAGAGTAGGGTTATAAACGTATACCTAAACCGTCGAGGAAGTAGACTGCAATCTAGCGAACCTGAGAATGTAGGGTCAAAAGAGGACTTCATAGTTTTGTAAAACTATGAAGTTGAAGAACTAGCATACACTTAGGATGAAGATGTAGATCTTCAATCAATCATATACAAGAGATAAGAGAGAGATGAACAAAGCATGTGGTGCAAGAAAAGTCCGCTCGGGAGTAGAACCCGCACCACAAAGTAAGATCTAGCGAACCTAAGAGTGCAAGGTCAAAAGAGGACTTCGTAGTTCTGTAAAACTATGAAGCTAAAGAACGAGTATATACTCGAGATGAAGATGTAGATCTTTGATCCATCATATACAAGAGATAAGAGAGAGATGAACAAAGCATGTGGTGCAAGCAAAACCCGCTCAGGAGTTGGGTGATCCCACAAATTTGGTTTACAATTTCTAGGAGGAATTGATTTTTGTTGAAATCACATATTTTTAGAAAATATAATGATTTAAGCCTTAAAAGGTTCCATTTAAAGAATTACAATTGAAGATGGTTTGATCAAACTACCTTAAATCAAACCCCCTTCGATAGAACCCCACTAGTTTTAAACCATACCTATAACGAAGTCTCCTTTACACCTATCAAAATGCTGATAAAAAATCACTTTTAATTTACCTTTTGGGAGATCAAGTGAAATTCCATTTTAAATTTCTTATTTTTGTAAGTATGTAGTCCTTATTATTATAAGCTTCCCAAAAGAGTATGAATTTTAAAAATAAAATTTAATTTAATTATTACTGTTTGGCTTTTTATTTCCTCAAATGATGAATATAGGTTTTCCTTTGTCCTCAGCTCTACGTTCTACCGTGGAAAAATGGCCAGATAATTAAAAAAATTAAAACATTAGGCACCACCCGGTCTTGAAGTCATGATCAATATAAAAAAGAAAAAGAAAATTTTGATACATACAAAAAAGTTCTTGGCGTTATCACGATTGGGTACTGCGTCTGATTATAATTGGTTTGAATTCAAACTTAATTAAAGAAAAATATTCAATAAAAACTATCTAACCAAGTGGAAGCACTAGATATTAGAGTTGCAAATCTATGATTTGAAAATTATAATTTTGTAGCTATTGGAAAAAAGTATCTTGCGTTACCTCGGTGAAGATTAATCACTTTTTGAAAATGTTGATTTATGAAAAAAACACAGTTTTGAGGGAGATGGAAAAAGTGCAATTTGATTCCAAAATTTTTGAAAAATATGTGTTAGAATCTATAGACAAAATTTCATGAAACTCTAGTTTGCATCATCTTCAAATTCCTCCATAGGTTTAACCACTATAGGTGCCCCAAAGAGTGAAGAGATTTAGTTTAAAAATTATTTCAATGCCCATTTTGGCCAAAAATTGTAAACCACTATTGTGGGATCACCCGAGTAGAACCTACACCACAAAGTAGGAGTGATAAAAGCAATCCCTGCTCAAGGAGGAAAACACATATCACAAAATGTAGGTGATAAAAGAAATCCCCACTCAAGGAGGAGAACCCGTATCACTAAGTAAAAGTGTAAGCGCCTCACAGGCCCGCAAACCTACAAGGAGATATTCTGCAAGATCTCTCACATGGAAGAAGCCGAGAAAGCACCTTACAGACTTGCAGACCTACAAGGAAGGTATCCTTCAAGAACTCTCACATGAAGGAAACCCCAAGAAAATTCCCTACAGACCCACAGACCTATAGGGGAGCAACCCCCAACATCTCTCACATGGAGGAAGCTCACAAGAAGCAAACTTTGTAGAGTCAAAAAGTGGCGACACATCTACCCACAGATAGAACATGTCAAAAAGTGGAAACATGTCTACCCAAAGATAGAACATGTCAAAAGTGGTGACACGTCTACCCATAAATAGAACATGTCAAAAAGTGGTTGTGTAGGAAGATAAGCGGACAGCCATGCAAATCGTCAATAAGTAAACTTTCAAAGGGGCCCCTTAGGAACCTGGCGTGAAAAAAGAGGGGTCCACTCAAGGGATGCGCTATTTGAAAAGCAAGGTCTAGTTAGGTTGCTCCCAAGCTAGACACAAAGTTGTGAAATAGGTCCAATCAAGCTGCCCCTGAGCTAGACACAAAAGAATTCATTCGAAAGAAAAGCTTTCAAAGAGGTCCCTCGAGCACCCTTCAAAAGAGAAAATGGGGTCCACTCAAGGGATGCTTCATTTAAAATAAATAGAGGAGAGGGTCCTTTAGAAGGACACACATCTCCAGGATGAGTTATCACTACCCCCAACAAACAGGGGAGGAGAACCATACTAGATACTTAGAATAGGATAGAGGTGAACCTCAATATCACTTGTCATGCAAAGTAAAGGAAGCTACATCAATCAAACGAGAGTTTGATGGAACCTAAATCATGAAGTTGTATTTTTCCCTTCAAGGCCTTACATTCACTGGTGGAATGGTCAGGCCCTCGATGGTATGCACAGAAAGAATGTTTTTCATTATCATGTTTATGAATTTTATTATGTGTAGGAGAAGGAAGAGTAATCAAGCGAGATTTTAGAAGCCACAACAAGATACACTCTTGCTTAGACAAAAAATAAGGAGCGGGAAGCAACCCTTTCTCTTGTGGAGAAAGACTTGACCACTCACAAGAAGAAGATACGAAGGTAGAAGACAAAGGAGGAGGATCTCCATAGAGAGCATTATTTCGGCAAGGGGGATCATACTCTTCTACGGGATTGCCATCATCCTTCTTGACATGATTAACAACATTAACCTCTTTAACATAAGCGTGATCATCTTCCTCAAAAGGAGGATCAACACCAAGAACATTACAATTTGCATTCACCCTATCCTGCAATACAAAAGAATGACCATCTTTGATAGCGGGTGTGGATGATGTTATTGGAAGGTCTAAGTGGATTGAGTCGACTTTATATTCATGAATGGAGGAATCTGTAAAGTCTAAGGAACCCCAATCATGTCACCAAAACACACATTCTTTTGGGGAGAAGTGGAAGTAGCACACTCAGGACTCATTGCTTCAGAAGGATCTCCTTCGGGGACATTTATCTCAAGAATATCCTTTGTAATAGGTACTGCTGGAGTAAACATCAACACAGTGGAAGATACTAAAGGGATGAAAGTAGGCACAACTGAAACCTGGCCGACAATTGCAATCTCACATAAGTGCATAGCATTAGGGTCATCCTTAACTGTGACTAATTTATTATTACAAATGAACTTAATAGATTTATGTAAGGTAGACGAGACTGTACCCATAGCATGAATCCACAATCTACCAAGAAGAAGGTTATAAGGTAATTTCTCTACGATAACATATACAAGGGTGGGTATAATAACAAGTCCAAGCTGCAAAGGTAATACTATCATTCCTAGAGCTTGTCGGCTGACATTATCAAACCCACGAATGACAACCAAAGAAGTATTAATAGAAGATGATTCAATATTAGGGTATGTGTAGGATCATCATGGAAAAAACATGCCCTTAAGTGGCCAAAAATTTAGAAAAATCAGAGTTAGGCAACTTGACATTAAAAATTGAATAAGTTATCTATATTATTTCAAAAATATGTAACAATAAAATCTATAGAAAATTGAATGTAGTTTCCAAACTACTAGGTTTT
>VDFB02085727.1:18983-47260 GCA_007258455.2 Sequoia sempervirens
CGATTGCCATGTGTCTTATTTGATAAAGCCGAAAGAACAAGGGAAACACTTTGATCATTTGATCTCAACGGCTTCTCGCTAACACGTGATTAGAAAAAACACAATCTTTAGTGATTGTGAAATCATGGGCAACTGCCATGTGTCTTAATTTGACGGTGCTATCATAATAGTGGTTTACAATTCACGAGAGGCAATTTTAAAATTTGAAATCACATATTTTTAGAAAATATAATAATTTAATCATGCAAAAGTTCCATTTTTTAAGGATTCAATTTGAAGAGGGTTTGATCAATCTCACCTTAGATCAAACCCCTTGAATAGAACCTGGCTAGTTTAAACCATACCTGTCATCGTCTCCTTTACACCTATCAAAATCTTTGATAAATCACTTTTTTGATTTAGATTTTGGGGGATCAAATGACTTCATTAAAATTTATTTCAAATGATTATGGTATTCCTGGAGAACAAGCTATCAATGAATATAATTTTAGTATGTTTTTGGTTTTGTATATTGTTGTTTTAAGTTTATTAAACATGGGTTTTCATTGAAAATGAATTTATTTGTTCTTCACATATTGAAGAAGCAGAAGATTATCAAAAAAAAATTGAAAAATATGAGTGCACCAGATATTGAAGTCCTTGATCCAACAAAAAAATTAAATTAAATTTTGACATATACAAAAAGTTGCAGCGTTATATGAGTAAGCACTATGTCCTGAATTGTAATTTGTTTGACTTTGAAACTTGATTAAGGAAAAAATATTCAATAAAAACTATCTAACCAAATTGGAAGCACTAGATATCAAAGTTAAAATCTAAATTTGGAAAGGAATTATAATTTTATCCTTCATGGAAAAAAAAGTTGTCGTTATACGATTGTCGTCACTTTTTTTAAAATGTTGTTTCGAAAAAATCTATTTTAAGTGGGAGATGGAAAAAGAAGTGCAATTTGATTCCAAAAGAATTTTGAAAAAAATACTTAGAATCTATAGACAAATTTGATGAGACTCTAGTTTTTCACCATCTTCAAATTCCTCACGGTTGCTTACGCTACTTATAGGTGTTCAGTGTGAAGATTTAGTTAAAATAATAATTTGATGTCAGTTTGGCCAAAATTGTAAGCCACTATTATGGGATTAGCCTTGATGAGAGTTTGAAGGGAATCGGTCAATCGGGAAATTTCAAAACTTTCTAACTTCGTGAAAAAGTTATAAACTTAGGAACTCCAGCTATCGGACAGTTGAGAAGTTACAGAACTTTCAAACTCTGCGACCAGGTTACATACTTAAGAATTCTAGCGATCGACCGACAATCGAAGACTTGAACCCTGATACAAGCCAACAAGTTGAGGCACAACTCCAACAATCTCCCACTTGATGAAGACTTACTGGCTTCCTTCAAACTCAAAGTTAATAAAGGTCATGGGCTCCAAGGCCCATTGAACTGGCACACCACCTATACTTGTCTATGCTTACTAGTTTCGTTAATGCATTTGCAACATTTTCCAAAGTATCCACTTTTTCTAAAGAGACCTTTCCATCCTCCACCATATCTCGTACAAAATGATATCAGCATTACTAATATGTTTTCATCCCCATTGAAATTCAGGATTTTTCTCCAAATAAATAGCACTGACTCCTGGCCACAAGAAAATTGTACCTTTCTCTCAGATCAAACCCCAATAAAAGCAACACAAATGTTTTAACTAGATTGCTTCTTTACAAAGCATGTATTCCTCGCCATGTATTCTACCTCTCAGAGGTGGCCAAAGCAACTACACGCTTACTCATCCAACTAATTGCACCACCATTCATCATGAAAATATATCCACTGGTGGATCTTCTGCTGTCAATGTCCCTTGCCAAATCAGAATCCAAATAGCCTCGAATGCTGAGAGTCCTTTGTGATTCAACCAAATTGCCATGGTAACACAAAGCATATTATGAAGTGCCCTTCAAATATCTAAACACTCTTTTCACAACATCCAAATGTGTCCTTCCAATATTTTCCATAAAACATCTAAGTACTCCCACTGCTTGGGAAATGTTTGGCCCTGTACAGACCATTGCATACATTAAGCTACCAACTACACTAGCATAAGGCACTCTTGTCATGTCCTCCATCTCAATAGGAGATTTTGGATAGTCTTCAACAGATAGCTTCGTTTCCTGCAAAATTGGAACAACTAGCTGCTTGCACTCAGTCATACAAAATCTCTCTAGAATAGTATTAATATACTTACTCTGACTAAGCCAAAGTTTTCTACTCTTCCTATCCCTAGTAATTTCCATTCCCATAATATACCTAGCTGCACCAAGATCTTTCATTTCAAACTTTGCAGACAACTGAGATTTTAGATTAGAAATCATTAACTTACTATTGCCTATGAACAACATAGAGAGAAATAATAAGAACACAATCATTTTCAGCTTTGTAATACACGCAGTGATCAAATTTTGATCTTTAAAATACCAATGACAAGACAAAAGTGTCAAACTTCTGGTACCACATCCTAGGAGATTGCTTTAATCCATACAGAGATTTTTTCAACTTTCAAACCAAATTTTCTTTACCTTTTTCCACAAAGTGCTCAGGCTAGGACACATAAATTTCTTCTTCAAGGTCACCATGAAGAAATGTTGTCTTCGCATCCATCTATTCAACCTCTAAGTCATATGTTGTTGCAAGTGACAAAAGAAATATGATAGACGTAAGCTTAGCTATAGGAGAAAATATTTCCCCACAATTAATTCCCTCTACCTGGGAATATCCTTTTGCAACCAACCTTGCCTTATACTTTTCCACACTGCCATCTAGACCTATTTTTTTTTTAAATACCCATTTGCAGCCAACAAATTTTCTGTCTTCAGGCAAGGGCACCAAACTCAAAGTATCATTTTTTTTTCTAATGATGCCATTTCTTCATTCATGGCTTCCAACCAAGAGTTTGAATCAGACATTCTAAATTCCTCTTTCACAATCCTAGGCTCATTAGTGCTAGATATTAAAGCATAGGCATAAGTAGAATCTAACAAAGAAAACCCATACCTATTAAGTTGCTTTCTTTCACGTGTTGACCTCCTCACAGGTTGAGGCTGAGGTTGTTCTTCTTCTTCAGAACTCTCAGAACTACTTGAGCTCTCCTCAGTTTCAGGTACATTTTGAATTTTCAATTCCTCCTTATCTGGTGTTAGAGGAATTTCAGCTACATCATTTTTATCTTCTAATTTCATCTTTGACTGCAGATCCAAAGTAGAAGGCTTCAACTCACGAAAGATAACACTTTTGTTGTACAAAACCTTCTCTGTATTAGGATTCCAAAGCTTGTATCCTTTTATGCCAACACTAAATCCAATAAAAATACATTTAACAACCTTATTTTCCAATTTAGATTTTTTTTTCACTCGGCACATATGCATATGCCTCACAACCAAAGACACGAATATGTCTCAAAGAGGGCTTCTTTCCAAACCATTCTTCCAAAGGTGTTTTCTCAACAAGAGAGGAATTCAGAGAACGGTTTATCAAGTAACATGCTGTTGCAACTGCCTCAGCCCAAAACTTCTCCTCCAAGCTAGCACTACTTAGCATGCTTCGTGCTCTTTCCATTACTGTCATGTTGAACCTTTCAGTAACTCCATTTTTTTTCGGAATTGATCCAGAGGATCTTTGTCAAAAATTCAATTTTCTCTTTTATCTTCAGAATCAGCATCATCAAAAAGAGGGTGAAATTCTGACTACAACATAACTCGAACGGAGCTACGGAGCCCAAGATACACTTAGTCAAACCTTGGTCAACCTTTGGAGCTAGGTCAGAGAAAAAAAGGGCCAAAAATTGATGTAATCAAAAGTGGTCAAAATCGGTGTCAATGTGAAGATCTTGTCACAAGCTTTCTGACGACGTTCGTTTCACAAAAAACGGAGTTCGTTTGCACGAGATAGGAGCAGTCAAAGTTGGGTTTACTTTGCTGACATGAGCATGGTACAGTGCATAGTCATCAATGTCAACCAATCACAAGTTGACACATGTCATCATCAAATGAAAGAAAAAAATCCATGTGGCACATCATTAGCTGCCACATGGTAGGACACGTCACCACGTCATCAACAGTGTCCACGTCACCGAGGAATGCCACGTCATCATCAGTGTCCACATTGCTAGGAAATGCCACGTCATCAGTAGCCAAAGTCATTTGCATCAAAAGGAGGTTAGGGGGGTCGAACTCTTGACCTCCCCCAAGTGAACATTCCACCCAACCATTAGACCACCATACCTATCAGCAATATTATAGGGGGTGTGTTTCCTTTTGATGAATAACAACTGCGATGGTTGGTTGGGGTAGAACCCATGACCCCCAGTCGATTATAAAAGCTTTTGTCTATTGTACCATCCAACAAACCAGACATAGTTAGGGAGTTTGTTTAATTTTGTTAAAGCTCTAAACCTGAATACCCCTAAAAACAAACTAATCCCTCTAAAATAAAACAATTAAACTTCCTAATCTTTTTAAGGATTAAAATGGAAAAAACCTCCTGTAACAAATTAGCTCGAGGATGAATAATTAAAGGGCTTAAATTAATTAGATGGGATTTAAAATAGATTTTATGTGTATAAGGGGGTTATTTTAAAGATATTATGAAAAAATGGAGAGATAAGATGGATTTTGTAAATCAATTGGTTATTAGCCCAATTGAGTAATTTTTTTGTATAAAAGGAGGGGGGTTAGAGGCTTTTGGGGGGACATTATTCAAAATCCAAATTATACATGATTTAGGTGTTGAGGACTTGAGATTATTTCCAGAGAGGTGAATTGCTAATCATGTACGTCAGGAGAATGCTGGAATTCCATCATGCTTGAAGGCAAAAGCTTGTAAACAGATGTAATGCCGAATTTCTAAAGATTTTAATTGGATCGGTCTACTCTTTGGAGAGGGGCCCAAAGACGTAGTCGTTTTATGACGAACTCCGTTATCAAGCTATTTACATTCTCTCTTTCATGTCTCTTTCTAAATTCTATCTTTTTGTCAATTCCATTAGTTTAATTATGTTGTGGTGTTGATTTCATTTTAGTAATTTGGATTTTTAAATTGTAATCGTTAAGCATTGTTTAAGCAATTGTCTTAGATCCTAAATCAGATCAGGAGTGTAGGGTGTAGTTTTATGTCTTTTAATCCTATGATCTTTACAGTACCTCTCGAACTCATCAGAACAAAACTCACCACCATTATCAGCCCTTAAACATTTTATTTTTCTTCTAGTCCAATTTTCAACAAGGTTTTTAAATTCCTTAAAACGACTGAACACTTTTGCTTTACTTTTCAAAAAATAAACAAATTCCCTTCTTGAATAATCATCAATGAATGATACATAGTATCTTGATTTAGACAAAGAAGGAACATTTATTGGACCAAAAACATTAGAATGAATATAATCAAGTAAACCAGAAGATTTGTGAGGACTGGAGTAGAATGAAACACGGTGTTGTTTTCCATATATACAATGTTCACAAAATTCAAATTTGAGGTTACAATCATCAAACCCTTAAACCAGGTTTTTATTTTTCAAGGTTTTTAAATCTTTTTCACCAATGTGGCCAAGCCTATGATGCCACAACATAGTCTTTTCTATTGGAAGTTTAACTTCCATAGATTTTGCACTATTAGGAACATTTTCCTTCTTTTCTCCATGAGTAGCCTTCTATGATTTTGCAGAGACACTATTGCATTGCACAACATGTACATCTAGCTTATACAAGGTACCAATACGAGCACCACTTGCTAGCACCATTGAGCCTCTAGTCATCTTGCATCCATTTCCAGAGAACGTAACTTGCACTCCAACATCGTTCAACTTACTAACAAAAATTAAATTTCGAGCCAGACTTGGTATATGCAATACATCATTGATTCCCTTCACTCTTTCATCAGGGAACTAAATTCTGACTCTTCCACGACCAAGTTGATCTATATAGGATCTAGACTAATTGCGAATCTGAATGCTTAATTATAACAACTTAATGGAAATATAATTCATACATACATTATAGAAATTATGCATAAAAACTAAAAACTTAAGGTGAAAATTAGAACATGAGAGAGGAGAGAAAAAGTGCAAACAATCTGATAACGGAGTTCGTCACAAATGTGACTACGTCTCTGGGTCTGCTACAATAGAGTGAGACCGATCCGATTAATCTCCAAAAAATATTACAAATGCACCAAGACCATTTCTTCAAGCACTTCGGTAGCATAACAATACTTTGTCACACAAAAATGGCTCAAGAACATCTCCACAAGTTCCCTCTGTCATATCACCTGTTTCACTACTTCATCACTTAACTGAACACCTTAAAGCTTACACATCCCCCCTTTTATACATAAAATTAGCCTAATTAGGCTTAACAAATGAAATAAATGAATAAGCCCCTTAAATAGCTCGTAACAGGGTTTGTTTGATTCTTTCTAACCCCCTTTGCTAATTTATTAGGTGGGTTTTTGTTTGTTTTGGGCTTTATAGGCATTTGGTTACAAATTCGGGCCAACTTATACAACAAAAGCAAACAGACTCCATTTATAGTTGAATGCCCACTGATGGTCTATCGGTGGCAAGTTATTTTCTTATACATGTGGTCGAGGGTTCCAACCCTACTGACCACCTTTTTTAACAACAAACCCCGCTGAAACATGAAACAAAACAAACACTGTGCCTGATATAGTTAAAATCACACCGCGTGGCATAACGGTTGAGCAGTCGGCTAACAACAAGGTGGTCATGGGTTCAAACCCGACATATAAACTTTTATCCAACTCGACAACCACTCGCCGATGCCAACAGAGGAAGGAGGGACATGTGGCATGCCGATAAGGTGCCACTGTCAACGCTGGATTGGATGCTAAAAACACGTCAACGATGACCAGACTGCCACCTGTGATGCCACGTCATCATGCTGGGTATGCTGCCAACTGTGCTATGGACTACTGACTGGACCAATGACTATGCTGCCACGTGGATGCTGACGTCATCATGTACGGATGCTGATGTCATCACTATACCTTCAAGTCAACATAAACTTTGACCGGCCGTATCTCCCACGTACGAGCTCCGTTTTCGATGAAACAAACTTCGTCAGAATCGTCTCGACGAGCACTTCATGATGAAGCCATTTTTGGTGAATTCTGTGACGATGAATTTTTCCACTTCCTGTCGGCCCTTGGTACGCTTTTTGACCAAACATTTGACTGGCCATAACTTGTGCAAACGGACTCCTTTTCGCTCCATTCAAGTTACGTTGAAATCAAGATGCTGAGATCTTTCTGATGGTACTAAAATATGGAGATTTTGAGACACTTCAATTTCCACTGAAAATATCCCCCGGATCACAAGTATTTCCAGAGATGAATCGCTTGCCAAATACACCTTTCCACCATCATATTTTTCATACTTTGTGAACCAATATCTATGAGATTTCATGTGGAAAGATGCTCCAGAATCAATCATCTAGACATCATCTGATGCCTGGGTAGCCAAGGATGCATTGAAGGCATCTGCATCACTTTGAGAAGAATCATTGTCGAAAGAATTCTTCTTATTTTTCTTTTTCTCCTCTTTGCAATTCTTTTAGACATGACCAGGTTGCCCACAATTCCAAAATTTCACCTTGGACTTCTTGCTAAGAGACTTTGATCTCCCTTTTAATTTTGATATAGACTTCTTGTCCTTCTTCTTTCCTTTTTCTTTCGATCTACCTCTAATAGCAAGAGCCTCCTTCGCCATCTCAAAAGATTTTCTTCTCATCTCTTCTGATAACAAAGAAGCAACAACATCTTCCATCTTAAAAGTGGATGTCGTACTCCTAATAGCCATCACCAAGTGATCCCAAGAATCCAGAAAAGAACATAACAATAGCATACAACAATCTTCTTCATCAATCTTCACACCCACATATGCTAACTGAGCAATTAACATGTTGAAAGCATTCAAATGATCAGCAACAGACCCTCCCTCCTGCATTTTCAAAGTGTACAACTTCCTCAAGAGCAACTTATTCACCAAGGACTTTCCTTGATAAATAGCTGCCAATCTCTTCCACAAGGAAGATGCAGTCTTTTCTTCATAAACATTTAGAAGAACAGAGTTTTCCAAATAGAGCCTTATCGGCCCCTTTTATTTTCAATTTGCAAGATCCCAATCTTCTTGCTTCATGCCTGTAGGTTTCATTCCAGACATAGCAAGCCAAAGATCATGGTAAACTAATATATCTTCCATTTTAAGTTTCCACAACTCAAAATTGCTTCCATTGAATTTCTCAATTTCAATCTTTCTTGACATGCTTGCCATCTTAATTTGTAATTTGAATTACCAAACTTCTACAAGACTCCCACTAAACAAAATTGAATAAAAAAACCCAACCTACCCACAAGGATAACACAATTGGCTAGGCTCTAATACCACTTGTAAGGAAAGCTTAGGTGTAGAACAAACTCTCCTAATGTCAAAACCTCAGGGAAGAATGTAGATATGCCTTTAAATTTTGCAATTACAGTTCGTTAAGATACACTTGAAAAGAATTAACAAAAAATAAGAATAAACACATACACAATTGGACACCGGATTTTATGTGGGAAAACCCTTACGGGAGAAAAACCCACCACACCAAGAAAAGCCTCTTTGTATTACAATAATGGAAATTACATATAGAGATCAAACTTCACTTTCTAATGTCAATTATTATAGCAACACATTTACTAATCAATCTTGTATAGAATAGCTCTTCAGAAACATCCAAAGAATTCACTCAGATCAATCCGTGTTCAGAATCGAACAACTCTACACAGTCGTCTTCTTTACACTATCCAAAAATATTCTCCATTCGATCATCTATGATCATAGTCATTTTCATCACAACCTGTTCATCTTCCATGTAGGAATGGTTGCAAATATTCAACTGCTAATGGTTCACATTCCACTTCTCTCATTGGCTCAGAACACACCACATCAAATAGTTGTTCCAATCACAAAACCATCGACAATACCTTCGCTATTGCTAAGAGTCTTTTAGATCTTTTATATCATATCGATACTCATACCTGTTGACGAGAGGAAAACCATCGGCAAGAGATCTCACCGAAATTCATTTCATCAAATTGTTGATAATTCCTTGTGGTCTCCACCATACATGTGTCCACTTCTCATGCATTTTTGGAGAATCAAACTAGAATCTACAATATTCTCAACTAGTCTCCTGGAACTCCAAGTGGTCCCCACATCCATCGGCTCGTTTGATCTCAGCCATTCCTCGCAATCCCACAATGACCCCATCACAAAGCTATGGTTGATCATGATATCGTGAGCTACAGCCACGTGTCCCATCAGATGAAGCCAAAGGGATGAGTTTTCTCGACCATTGATAAATTGTCATTTGATCTCAACGGCTCTCTGCTATCACATAATCAAAAGCTACAAGGTCTTTAACGATCGTGAAATCACGGGCGACTGCCACATGTGATAAAAAACACACGATCTTTAGTGATCGCAAAATCACAGGGGACCACCATGTGTCTTAATTTGATGAAGCCGAAGGGAATCATTCAATTGGGAAATTTCAAAACTTTCTAACTCCACGAAATAGTTATAAACTTAGGAACTCTAGCGATCGAACAGTCGGGAAGTTACAAAACTTTCAAACTCTGCGACTAGGTTACATAAGAATTCTAGTGATTGGCCAACAATCAAAGACTTGAACCATGATACAAGCCAACAAGTTGAGGTACAACTCCAACACATTTTTAACAAAGTTAGATATAGAACTAATAAAAGAAGATATTAAATCCATTACAATTTTTTTGGTATTTTCTATGTTCTTGTAATTCGCATTTTTGGAGGTCTCTGAAGTAGAATTTGAGGTCAGAACTTGCATCAGTCCCTAAAATTGAATTTCCTAGGGACTAAACAAGTTCTCTAGGAGACCTTTCCAACAATGCAAACGGTTCTGAATTCTGAGCACCGAGTCAAAAGTTATGACCTTGCCAAGTAGGCATAAATAAATTCCTAGATTTTTGAAGAACACTATTCTTCATGTTGGGTTCACTAAAATGTAATATAGGGGAATTCACTACTCATGAGTTATCTTCGTTTAGAGAGCCTCATGAGGAAAACTGCCCTATACTACCTTAATGGAATAGTAGTGAGATTTTTAGAATCTAAAAGAGTAGGTCACAGAGATTCTCTGGACAAACTGACAAGCTCTCAGCCAAAGGACGACAATGCAAAATACAGATGACAATGCAGAACGCTAGCATCCCAGAGGCATGTTGCCATCTTGTATGGACCAAAAAAAGAGAATGTCTTAGAAAATGGCTAAGTGACAACTTACACTCAGATTTCTGGGAACTTCTAGAATGCTAGAAAGCAACAAGAAGTAATAAGACTGAAATGAAGTGAAATAGAGATGATAAAGACAAGGAGAAGAAAGGAAATACTTACGACCATGCGAATGATGAATATACCAGCTCTTGAATGTCTTCAATACCTGTACACAAGAGAGAGAGAGAGAGAGATAAATTGTTGGGTGAATGTATAGGGGTTTGCCTTAGTCAGACCTCATTTTGGTGTTCCCACCTCCGCGGACAGCTAGATAGATAGAGAGAAAAGTAGAAATGAAGTAAAGAGCACTTAGAGCACTACAAAATAGTGTTATTCTACTCAACCAAGTAATAGAGGAGAGGAGTGAAAAATTACCACCTCCACTAAGAGCGCTCAAGGCTAATGGGGGAGAAAATGAGAGGAAGTCAAGCCTCTGTTGCAATGGTGTTTTGTTCCACACTTGCTCTACTAAAGTGGTGGAGTGTTGATGTTGTTGTTGTGAAGTGTAAAGTGTTTGGAGATTAAAGAGATGGTGAAGAAGCTTCTTAGAGCTTGAGAAGAGCTTGTGAAGCTTGTGAATGAAGTGGAGAGGCTCTTAGAGAGATGTGAAGGGATGTGTAGAAGATGGTAGAAGATCTGAAGAGATCCAATGCTTGTTCAAGGAATGAATATGAAGAAAAGATGATAAGAAATAGCCATATTCGAGTCCATTAGCCAAGGAGGGCATTACAAATCGCCCCCCAATGGGAAGTGTAATGCCTCTATAGGCTCCAAATGCGGGAATCTGTCAAGGATGTAAGCACGCTGTGCGAGCATCTGTGCGCTGCATGGGCATCCACAAAAGAAATGCCTCCACCAAAGCTCAAAACAAGCACCGAGTGTGATGCAAGAAGTGAGATTAGGTGGAATTAAGCTTATAAACTTGGTTTTCTAAGGTGGGTAAAGGAAAAAAGGGGATTTGCACATGGGGATGAAAATTCACTCTTATACACATAAACCCAATAGAGTCTTTTGAGACACCTTCCAGCCAAAAATTTCTTACACAAACCACTTCTTGCAATCTCCCCAACATACATTCTAGTGAGCATACTTGCTCTAATTCCACTTGGTGCAGTCCAAGATCAGGAACCCAATGAAGGATAGAAAATCCTATTAGCCATGCACACAAACACTCACAACCATTTGAAAATTCACATTATGGAAGCAATAGTGACAAACACTATCTTTATATATCGAAATTCAAATACATCCTTGCCTCAAAGGTACATAGTCCAGCAATAGGGACTCTATAATGTAATGTCCACTTTTGGGGATATACCTAGTTTTTCCCAAAAAATAACAATTCCAACAAATGTAGTTTATTTACAAATAGAATTCTATAAAATTACATAATTGCAATACAATTTAGAGAAAATATTAATTAACTAACATCAAAGCATTAATATCAAGGATCTATGATCATATACAAATAATCTCTATTGAAATCAAAATATCCTAAATTCATTCATATCTATTTCATAACTTATTTCCAATATCCAACCATATTAGGTGTCTGAAGGAAAAGATTGATAAGACATCAGGAGCTTTCCCTCCTCAATCAAGCCCAAGGGCATGGAATGAGCCTTCGAGTCATTCAACCCCTTGGCCCAAATATTGGCGCATCCATCTTTGGGTTAGCGTACTTGATGAGGGAACCGGTACTAATGCATCTCCCTATCACACTTTTCATATTGATTCCAAACATGGTTGCAATAACTTAATTTCTAAAATATATATAAATGGTTGTTCTTAAAATTTATATTCTAAAATTATTCTTCAATTTGATTTTTGAATTCTTTTAATTGCTTATTAATGTATTGGATGATTAATGTCTTACTAATTGATTTTGAATTATTTTTGTCTTAATGATCGATAGTTGAATGGTTCAAGGCTAGAATAGTTGATGTTTGAATGATGGATGATTTTATGTTTGATTGATTGAATAAATTCATAATTTATGATGATGATTCACTCATTGATTGTTTGCTTGATTTGATAGTTGATGATTGATTTGATGGATTCATGAGTGATGGTTGAATGAGTGTTGATTTGATGCATGGGTGATTGATGATTGATAAGTGATCCTTGAATGCTTGGAATGATTTCTCCTTTATACTTTATTGGTGAAAGAGTAATCACTTTTTATAAGAATTGAGTCACCACCCTTCATTGCTACCTTTTTGAGAATAATAAATTATTTTTCCAAATTGATCTCTCTTGCATGTCCTCAAATGAAAATGTCTCCCCTTTATATCTTCCAATGTAAGGGAGAAGTCACGCCTCTTCATCATGTCTTCCCTTTTCAAGGGTCACAACCTTTCACAATTACCACCCTTTGAAAGAGTACAACCCTTCATAATTTCTACCCTTTGAAAGAGTCACTTCCTTATTTTCTTCCTATTCCTTTCTTCTTCCATTAATCCCTCCTTGATTCATATGCTCCTTTCTTTCTTCCTCTTTTTTTTTTTTTAAATGAACTCTTCTCCCTTTTATATCTTTTGTTCAAGGGAGTCACAACTCTTCATTTCATGCCTTTTGATCAGTCAATAAACTTAATTAAATTTTAATTATATTATATTTAATTTTTACTTTTATTTTTATATTTTAATTTTATTATCATCATAGTTGGAAAATTTTCCAATTTCAAGAACTTGGCAAGCCCGGAAAACTCGGCTTGGAAAAAACTCGGTAAAAAACTTGACAACTTAAAAAATTGCTTAAACTTCACTAAAACACTTTTTTTTTTTGCAAAATTCAAAGATAAGATACATCCAATGAGTCAATAAATGAGTACATAGAAGAAACAAGTTGATTCTAGTTGTATTTGATTGATTTGAATGAAAATTAGATACAAAATGGCATCCTGATGTGGAATGCTCAATGGTTGATATGATAGTCTGAAGCAAAATGAAAATAGAAAATTGTTTATGTAAAATTGAAAGTAAATACTAATATATTTCAATTTTTACAAATTCTCATCTTCCTCTTCCCTTGTCTAGCTCTCACTAGGGGAGAGGGTCTAGTCATAGGAATCTACTATGGCTCCTCAACCTCCATCATGGATGTAGATCTTGCTCTAGCTGGTGGTGGTGGCACTGGCAATGACTCCTCCTCAGGCTCATCCTCAATGTCATCCAATGAGAATGAAAATTCACCCCCCTCCTCCATTGTATGTCACTCTAAATCATAGATTTTATCCTCATAAAATAATGGAGGTTGCTCCTCCTGCTCTGTCCAATCACTATACAGATCTATCTCATCCAAATCAATTGAATTATCTAATATTTCCTCTACCTTTCTTGTGATCAGCTGAAGATTATGTTGGATTATCTAATATTTCCTCTACTTTTTTTCTTCTGGAACATGTATTTTTATAATAGAAAAGCATGATCTTGCTTCTTCCACCACAAACTACCTTTCTTTATATTTAAACTAGGTAGGAAGATACATTTTTGTAGGCTTGTTAAGAGCACTTATAAACTAAATTAGTATGGCTACAACTACACTAGAAAACTCATTTGTAGTTTACACAAATACATATTTCCATATCAAATCCACATACTGTATTTTAATTTTTTCTTTCATCTCTTCATTTTCACAGAAGATCACATTGGAGTTTGAAATAGCCACAACCTTTAGGACTTTTAAATAAAATAATATTAAACTTTACAATGAGTAAGAATAGTACAACTTATTTTTCATAACCAAGATTAAATTCTACACATGTAATAACATAGATCTGTATAAATGAAATATTGCCAACATAAGGGAATTTTCACATTTACACCAACCATGTAGGCCTTTACAATCTACCCCATAGAGTAGTTTAATTTTTAAAGAGAATATACTATTTTTTCCTTATTTTTTTCACACAATGAACATAAATACTTTTCATCCAATATCTCCCATCAAACATGCAAGTGTACACATAATACAACTTTCCTTTATGGCCAATAGGGTGTTCTCACTACCCAACCTTTGGTTGGAAGACCAACTACCCCCAAGCTAGGAGGCAACCAAGCTATCAGGTGCACACAACAATAAAAAAAAAGCCATTCCAAACCACAACTCTCAAACAAAAATCTCCCAACTAAGATTTACATATTTACATAGGGATTCTTCAGGAATCCAAAGATGGGGATAGAGGTGGACATCACTTCTATACATGGGGAGATTTTTTAACAAGTAGAAATGACCAAAACATCATATTTTTCCTTCTTTTCCAATCCACCCATCAAGTTATTCATATCATACAATCTCTCAATACACCATACTATCATGAAACAAATTTGGATACTCATACCCCATTTTTTTGTCTCTCCTTCTCAAAGGAGGAACAATCTCCCCATAAAGGTTCCTACTCATTCCTATTCCCCATAAGGATGCTCTTCCCACATTGGATGAATTTATCCTATACAACCCCAAACCCATACACATGGAAATACAAAGGCATATAAAATGAACAAACAATCAACATAAACCATATTCTCACACTTCCATACAAAGAGATAAAAGAAAAGAGAAGTATACATAAAGGTAGAATACAACCTACCTCAAATCTAAGAAAATAATGAAAGAGGGTCGAAGATAAACTCCAAATATCTACACCTCCAAACCCAAGCCATACTTTCCTTTCCCAAGGCAATCCAAGTACCAAGCCAAAAAAGAACCACTCATTTGGCTTTCCCAAAGGATTGAAATAGGATTCAAGGGTTAGAAACCCTCGGAGGAGAGAGTGATACATTTCAATATGCTATTCACTCCTATGGACACACCTCCCCACAAGTTCTCACACATGTGTGAGAAATCTTAGGGAAGTGAACGGACAAAGAGTGTTCAACACTCAACAAAGGCCTTCAAATCTCTTAAATGAGATTTTGGAGCCAAAACACCAATCCCATCCCCACAATCCGTCACCCTTCTTAATGGTTAATTAAGAAGGGTCACAACTTGCAATTTTCAAAAGTTATGGGCTTTATTTGACCCCTAACCCATAGGTAACCATCCTAGGGGTTAATTAAGGGTCAATAACCCAATCCAAGGACTAATTCAAGCTTTTTAACCCCTCAAAAATAAATTAAAATTCAAACATAATAAAATAATTTCCAAAATTCCCCAAAACCCTCATCAAAAATTTAATTGACTTTAAAAGCATAGTCATAAGATTCAACATTAAATCTTTTTAATCACAAAATAAAATACAACATAAAGAGGCTATGGTCCATTTTTCAAATGGACCATAGTGGGTTTCACTTGGCTAACACAATCAGGTACTCTTGGTTACCTCTAATCCCATTGGCCATGGGTGTGTACCTGCACACTCAATTTCCACTTGTCAATTATCCAATGAGAAATAATACACAATTATAACAACAATTCCATATACATATAAATAACACAATCAATTCCCAAATCAATAAGTTCAACATCCATAATTATTCTTTATCTAGCAACAACATATTCTATCAATTCATATAAAGTCATGGCATTATAAAGGAGTCTCATATTTACCTAATTCCATTTTAACATCTTATCAATTATATATCATAACCACTTATCCATTCCTACCATGATAATTAGATAAATATGAACATATCAATAAGCAAAACATCACATGCATATAATCCTCATAAGCATAATAATAGGAACCATCATAAAATCCAATGTCCATGATTATCCAACATAATCTAAACCACATAGAGTATCAACATGATCGAAACAAAATGCATTCAAATGGGTGTATCAAATGGTGGGCCTCACATCCTCCCTCTCTAGGGATTAACTTCCTCTTGGAAGTTTCTCAAGGCTAAGGAAAGTAACCCAATTTTAGGGTTAGAGAATATGACTCAAATGAGAAATTATATTATCTAGACAATCTAGCTTAGCAAGGCTCAGTGCCTCACCCATTATATGAGTGACATTCATCATAAAATTAATGTATGATTTAGAACAATATGTTATTAAATACTTTAATTATAGCATATGAAACATAAAAGGGTCACCTAAGGGAAATGATTTCTAATAACACATTCAAAACACCCTTTGAATATGGGCCTACCATGAAATTTTTTAATTAAATTTGCAATTCTTCATTAGTTAGAATGTATAAATGCACTTATGGTCCCAACAAGACACAAGGAAAAACTCATTTTTTTAAGCAAGAAGACATGACAACTTTCTTCCCTTAAGGATGACAATGCAAACTTGTTATCACTTAACTTATGTCTACTTATCCAAGATTATAGGCTTCTATGTTAAATAAAGGAAATTTTTCATACTCCAACACATCCAAGTAGGGAACTCATTGAGGGTTTTAGAAATTATTGAATTATGCAAGAAATTGACTGAGATTTAGGAGGGTACAAGAGTATAGAGTTAACCTCATCCATAAGGTCATTTGTTTAAGTCCCTTGAGTGAGAAGGAAATATTACATTCTTGTACATGTTGCCACAATCTCCAAAATATATACAACAAGGTGATAAAAAGAATAGCCTTTAGATAAAAGAATCCAATTTCCAATCTTAACCCATGATTAATAAAAAACATTATGTCCTAACAGCTGCCCAACCACCTTCTTCTCCTTTTATTTAAACTGTCGAGGTTCTTCTCATAAACACAATTATAACAAAGCCTTCAAAATACCAAAAAAAATAATAATAAAAGACCTTTGAAAAAAAAAATTAAAAAAAGAAAAGAAAAACTCTCAACAAAACAAGGAATCATTGATCAATTTTTTGAAAGATTTCATAGATGAAATAAAATGCAAATGTGGCCACCAATACAACAAATTTTAATTTAAACCAAATTTCAATTGAAAAATTCCTTAAGGCATTCCTTAAGGAAAGGTACCATACAAAATCAGTTGGAAAAGTAGCTCAAAACATCAAAATTGTTCATTGATAGGCCAATTTCCAAAATTTGCAAAATTCTAAAAGAACCAAAATTTAAACTAATAAAATTCATAATTGATGAAATTGCCTAGATTGAAATAATAAAGAGTTGCACCTCAACACCACATTATAGATTAGTCAACTACTAGGAAAGGAAGAAGATGATTGGTAAGCCCCCCAAGGATATAATATATAATCTACCCAAAGTTCAAAAGGTCATTTGTTACGTATGAATTATGGCGGTGTTAAGACCTAGGAATTCTAGTAAAAAATAATAATAATACTTATGACTAATTTTAATTCTTAAAACATCTTGATTGCATGAATAGGAACTTAATGAGTCCCTCTAGGGTTCCATAATGCTATCTTTAATTCCCACATTTCTACCTTGCCAAGAGTCATTTCCACAACCCAAGTTTTCCCTATTTTGTTGTTATTGAAGGATCCTTTTTTGAACACTTGATATGCTAGGTTTCATTCTTAATTTATACTAAATTTTAATAATGCTATGACATTTAAATATAAGTTACATGTCTCTCAAGATTATATAAGCATACCTAACATACAAGTACATAATTATATAAAGATAAACCTCACTTTGGAAGACATTAAACCTCAAGGATGATCATCAATTTATAAACATAACTTCTCTTAAAAGTACAAAGAGTATCAAATTTAATACATTACACAAAAATTACCTTCCAACATTCATACTTCTTCAAAAGGAAACATGTAATAAAAGGGATATCATATATAGATTGTAGGTAGGGTTACTATTTTAGCATGCATTTGTGGAAAATTGTGAAATAAAATCCATGTCCCAAAATTCGGTTATAGTCTTAAAATGTCTCACTACAACATTAATCAAAAGGAAGGTTCCCTAAAGGATGTTGGAATCTCTAGGAAGGGAACATTTTCTTTGCATCGCATGAAGTTGATGGAGATTCAACTAGGGTTGGCTTAATCCCTTGCTTGTATTTGATCTTTTCTTGTTTTAGATGTTTTAAAGCCATTGCCAAGTTCTCATTGTCCCAAATCCAAAGTTTGGGCATCAACATCTTTTTCTTAATTGATATTTTGGGTACATCCTCAATATTTTATTTCTTGGCTCACTTTCAAGTTCGTTCTACTAATATATCCCCTAACATTTCTAAAACCAAGAAAATAGTAATTTTCAATTAGGTGTGAAACTTTCATTTCTAGGGTTGAAACCTCTTACTTAAAGCACTTAACACTATTCAATGGCCAAATGTCCCATTCTAATTTATTTATCAAGATGTATGCATATAGTTACACAATAAAGGATTTATACTAAATAATTTAATCCTTCCACCAACTTGTTGACTATGGAGGGAATTATGTAGCTTAATAATTTGTAAAACTATGAGATTGTAGATCTAATTAAGTGTTCTTTGTTTCAATTTATTTGTATATAATTATCTATTTAGATTCATTTTACTAATTGTAGAAGTAGATAGAATATTTTAGAAGAATAAGGCCAAAAGATAGAAGTGACACAACATATACTGTGAACAAACCCTTTCAGGAAGAAACTCCACCATCAGAATCAATAGTTCTTCTATTATTTAACCTTAGAAGAAGATTACAATAATTATTTATCAATCCTTTCTTGAGATGCTTCTTTTTCCTTCAACAATTCTTCTTCACAACCTGTAATAAACTCTCATGTGTCCAAGCATGAATCCACACATCTTGTGCCATGCTTCAAAAAAGTACTCTCTTAGATCTCTCTTCAACTTGCTGCAATAAATAGACAATTGTGAACATTATAAACTCCAAAGAGTTGACAATAATTACAAGAGGATAAATCTCCTCACAAATATCTACACCATTCTTGTGCAAGTAGAGTTCTTCTGTGAAAAACAATGTCAAACCAAGTCCTTCATCGATTTGGGTGTCCCAAACTAAAGTCTTAACTTAATGTTGATTACGAAGATATCTTGTAAGCATCTCCTCAAAGTTAGCACCCAATAATGGGCACCACTTAATTGAGCCTTGTAAATATCTTATCATGCAAAGGTGTTAACTCCAAGATCTCAACTTGGGTGCCTAATGTGGGTCCAAGTCAATCTCTATTAACTGAAACATATATCTCCATCAATTCATGCAAACATGATGCATGGTAGTGTAGTCATATTTGGCATTGGTATAGTTGGAAGAATTATTGGTCTTGGAACCCAAATTGGAGGCCTTTCCTTTTCCATGGTCATGTAATGGATCCGTAAAGACTTTATGGTCATTGTTAGAGGTCTATTGTTATCCATCAACTTCTATGACATTGTTTTCAATGAGGTCGTAAATGATATTTTTCAATTGTCTACATTGTGAAGTTGGTTGTCCTTTAATTTGATGATAGTCACAAAAGGCATTATCATCCCACCATGAATGCTTGAATTTCCCTGGTTCTTATGGTTTGGCATCAGGAAGTTGTATGACTTTTTGTTGCAAGAGTTGTTTGAGGACTGATTCGATTGGCTCCCCTAAGGGAGTATACTTGTGTCTTGCGGGAAACTTCCTTTTGGATTTTTTTTCTTGTGTGTTTTGAATGGAATTTTATGTTTGATTCAGAACATGTGGTGGGTTTTTTGATGTGTTGGATTCCCTAAGTGCGATCGTAGGGCCATTGTGTACTACCTTTGGATCTATAACTTTATCATTGGTGAGATTTTTTTTGTGGGCCCAATATGTCCCATTGTAATTTGAAGTGTTTTGGGCATTTTGTGTCTTGTTATATGTCTTAAGTTCTCCTTTGGCAATGAGGGCCTGAACTCAAGGATGGTGAATTTTTCCACAAGTTCAGTGAATGTGGTGTAGAAATAGGTTTGTAGTTGAGATTTCAAGTCTATGATCAAATTTTCCATGAACATGAAAATATTTTGTTTTCCTGGAATGTCAACAAGACAATGACTAGCTAAGCTCCTCCATATTTGGAAGAACGTTATGAATGATTCACCCTCTTCTTGTTTAGTGTGACATAAGGTGGCAAAAGTGATGTCATTTTTAATATTGAAGGAAAATTGGGTGATAAACTTATTAGTTAGTTCATACCATGATATAATGTTTGTAGGTAGGTGGGAGAACCATTCTAATTCTTGTCCTACAAGGATTCTAGGAAATAGTCTCATAAGATATGTCTGTTCGGATGCAATGTCAATCAAGGCTGTGTGGAATTATCTCGTATGCTCAATGGGATTACCTTTTCCTCTGTATTTGGGTAATTGTGTCATGAAATAATGAGGAGGAAAGGGTTGCATGTATAATGTCCTATCAAATGGGTGTGGGCATAACTCTTATGTAGAGTAAGTATTCTTGTTTGAAAAATTCATTGTTTCCACTTGTTTTTACAAGGCTAGCATTTGATTGGCTAGGACATCATATTGTCTGAGTGATGTTTCCACAAAATTTGCAACTTATTTTGATAAGGAATGATGTCTTTGTTTTGCAATCCAATGTGTGGGTTGGATGTGTTGGTATTGACATGTGACATGTTTGGAATGTTTGTATTTGGGATGTTATGGGTGTATGAAGGGATTTGATTTTGGATATGTGAAGTGTGAGTTGGAATTTGAGTGATGTAAGTGGTGTGAGTTAAAATATGTGAGGTTAAAGTTTTAGTTGGGAATTGAGGGATGTATGTATTGGATTGCATTTGAAAAGGATTGGAAGTGCTTTGACCTTGTGTATATTGATTGTTGTATTGGTGAAAATGCCCTTGTGTATTTGTTTGAGGAATGGTTGTTTTAGGACCTTGGGAAGTGTTGGTGGTTGACGTGTTTGTTATTGTCTTAGGTCCATAAATATGGACCATTTTTCTCTTATTCTTTCCAAAAGGATTTGATTATGAGGCACCATAGCATGAGATGTTCCAAAGGGATTAAATGGCACCTCATTGTTGTTGCATGGAGGATGGTAAAAAACCATCTATCACCTCCTCAAAAAATGGTTATTTATCCCTTGGTGATTGCACCAATGGATAGGGAACCTATTTCTTAAAGGATGTAAAGGTTGATTGATTCTAGGGTTTGTGAATAATGCACACAAGTCAAATTTTTGTAATCTTTTCATCTTTTCACTTGTTTATAGGATAATTTATCTATATAAAATTCTCTAAACTCATGTCTTCTCTAATAAACTACTTATTTGCTTGCTAATTGAATCTACATGTGATATTATTGATTCAAGTGATTGAGAAAGCGTGGTTCTATGTGAGGTTGAACTTGTAAGATCTTCCAACCTTGCAATTAACTCCTCAATTTTTTTTTGTTATTTTCAATTAAATTCCCATTAAATTTTCTTAAGTTATTGGAGCATGTTGAGGAATTGTTGGATGTGTTTGTTGGGGTTGTTCTTTACCAGCGATTTGGGCATGAGGTGAATTAGGATTTTGAAGATGAATTTGAGGAGGGTTTGGAGGTGCATTATCATTTCCTAAAAATCAAATAAATTTGTACATCAAAAAACATATTAAATATACATATTTGATGCCAAATTCACAAAAAAAATAGAAATTACTTACTTCTTTGACCTCCTCAATGTTGTGGCAACATTTTGAAAAAGATTTAGTAAATAATTCAAGTATTTTTGGCCTTCCAAAAGCATAAGCATGTTATATAGGGGTTTCAAGCCGTGGAGGGGAATAGAAATTTGCAAAAAAAATAGAATGAAGTTTTTTTTGTTTAAATAAGATATAGCATGCAGCTTGTGTTATAATTCAAGTGTGTTATAGATTGGGAGTGATTGAGCCTTAGGCTTGATCAATCCAAGCCATAATGCAAGCACATTATAGCTTGTGAGTGACTGATCCTTAGGCTCGATCACTCCAAGCCATAACGCAAGTGCATTATAATGTGCTCACATTATGGATTTTTTTAAAAAAATTCAAAGGAGTGGCCACTTTTTAGCCCCCCATATTTTTGCACCTACCTATTGAGCAGTTCTCATTTTGGGAACTTTTGGGCTCCATTTAGAATCATACATTAACATTTTTTGACATATTTTTTGAAAATTGATAATTTTTATTGTACTTTATATTAGTGTGATTAGATTATTTTGATTTTAGTATAAAATTGTACTACAATTATATGAAAAAATTTGGCATTTACATATAGTAAGTTCAATTTTACTTTGTGATTCTTTCCAAGTGACACCTATAATTGCAGTAAGTATAAAGTGTCAATATAATACATTGTGGGGGGATCATTGATTGAGTAATTGAGGATGGGTAATATTGTGGTGGTTGATTTCTCTATTTTATTTGTTGTTTGTTCTTACAATGGAGAAAATTCAAATTAAACTCGTATTCCATACAAATATTCTTCATTGAGATAATCACTATGAAATTATCTAATGGGAAAAGGTTGTCTAGGATATAGAAAAGAAACCATTTTTGAACCTACTAATGCTAATACAAATGAAATATGGGAGATCAATCATGAGAAAACACTTGGATACATTTTTTCATTAGTCTTTTTTTATTTATAATTTCATCTTGAAATATCCAAAACACCCAAGGTGGCTTGGGAGACTTTTGAGAAATTGTATTGTAAAACTAACAAGATTAAAGGATGTCAAATTGATAATGATTTGATGAATCTTGATCCTAAAGGTTTTTACCATAGCTAAGACTCCATAGCTCATATTAAACAACTAAGAACATAGCTAAAATATTGCAAGATTATTAAGGACGATTTGTAATTAATTCTAAATGTGTTATCCAAGTTTGGTCTTGAGTATTTATTATTTATTTTATCTTTCATACCCATCAAATTTCTATGGAAGCTCTACATATGTTGAGCCTAATTTTGATTCTTTTTCAAATCTACTAATACAAGACCTGAAGTGAAACTAATTAAAATATGCATCTCATTAAGTCCTCTAAACCATAGCCATTGGTAGCTAGTGATCCTAAGGTCCAAAAAGAATTAGGGAATCTTAAAAAGGGGGAAAAGGGGGGGGGAATGAGCCACACAACGATTCTAAATCGTCTCCCTCTCAAGGGGAATTGTCTAAGAACAAGAATCCCAAGTGTGCATATTATAAGAAATTTGAGCATGATGAACATCAATGTTCTTTAAAATATATTGATGAGCTAAAGTATCTTCTTAAGAAGAAACAAATCAACTTCAACAATTTCATGGGGTTCATCATCATCTTCTTCTTCAAATTCAGAGAAACACAATGAAAAAGAACTTGTTGTAGTTACAAATTTTGAATAAAAAAGGTGGATACTTGATTCTAGAGATTCTCATCACATGGCTTTCTCATGGAGTATGTTTGTTACAATTGCTCAACTTTTTCATCACCACACATCTTGATAGCTAACAACACATACATATGTATTTATGGGAAATGATTCATTGAAATGGATGATAGATAATTTAATTATTTTCTTTGTGTTCCTTCATTATCAACCAATATTCTTCTTTCTATTAGATCACATGTGTTGGAGTAAGAAAGTGTTGAGTTTGTTGGAAAAATGAAGAAGATTGACTAACTCCACAGTTTTTTTTGTTGTCATTGATGTCACCATGTTGAGATTACAAGTTTAAGGTTGTGTTTGATCCAGTATTCTAGCCCGATATTTGAATCGGTATTCAAGCTACTCCCTCTAGTATTCCAGTACCCACTCCTTCGCAATTGAAAATTATTGCTCACAGTTTTGGGAAATTGCTTATGGTTGTTGAAGGTATACATGTTAAAAATATTACACGCTCTGGTGCTCATACAGTGTTGTGGCAACGAACAAAATGTTTGTTACTTTTTTCTTGAAGTCTATTCCTGGCCGACCTCTTGGGGTAATTATAAAATGGTGAATTAATTTTGTGTGGACTATTATAGGTCTATGCCAACATAATATAGAGCGTTGGAAGTTTGAATTAATTTCTTGGAAATATTTTGTGGATGATTGGGGCTAATAGTTGGTATTTGTGGTAAATATAAAGTGCATCTAATTAGGCCAACCTAATTGATGTTTGTGGATAGCTCAAGTATATATGTGAATGTTGAATAGGTTTTGGAATGATTAAGAAGAGTGAGTGAGTAAGAAGTGTGATTGATGAAGTAGTAGAAAGTGTGAAAGTGGGTGAATATAATGAAGTGTGTGAATTCAATATATTGAGCATAACTAGAACTGTATCAACACTTGTTAGGTGCATTATTCTTAGTTCATTTTGGCTGTAAATCCTTCTTTTTTTAAAATATTTTTGTAGGCAATGAGCCTCCTTGTAAGGAGTGAGCTTTTGTATTTGGATAGTGTGTTGGTTTCCTTTTTACACTGTAAGTAGGTTTGTCTTCTAATCTACCTATGGAAGTGCCAATTCCAATCAAGGGTAGCTTGAAGGACCTAGACCAACTGACGAGGACTTAAAAGAGCCTCCTACACTTTGGGCTCTGCAAGACCCAGGAGGGTGATCCCTTAATGTGTTTACGACCTCTACACCATTATCATAAACAACATTAACAATAATAGATAATCTCACTTAATAGCTCAACATGATAGGATAATACTAAAATAAATTGGCTATTCATCAATAATATCAACTACCTAGAGCATGAGATAACTACAACACAAGATAGTATAAAAAAGTTATTGATTTGTAGTTTGGAGCAAGCTCTAGGAAAAGACAAACAACTATTGAATCATATGGGTAATTACAACTTAGACCAGTGCCATATATCTATTGGGCAAGAGTCAAATTTATAGTCATCTAAGGGTATATAATAGATTTAACACACAACATATGAAATCCTTAATGACATTGCATTACAATCTCATCAACATGTATTCTAACTCAATACTTCTTACCAAATCCTTATATAGTACATATTCGCCTATAATCACATTCAAGCATTTTAATTAATTCTTTGAATTAAAGACAAAATAAGGATCACACACACCACAATAGTGAGATGGATAAAACAACCCTTGGTTATTTTATTCAAGGTTCAAATATGCAAGTACAATGGAGAGACATGAGCTTGAAACTATCTTGTTAACTCAAATGCTAGTACTATTATACAACATTAAATCCTTAAGAACTCAATACCTACAACAAAATGACTCAAAACCTAAATTGCATCCTTCATGAAACTATCAAACTTTTATTAGTTGCTTTGCAACCTCACCTAGACTCGACAAAATTTGTCTAACTTCCTCCCCTCTTTTGTACTTCTAGCCTTGAAATCCTTCTTATAGAGAATGATGGAGTAGACAAGCATCGGGCCAGAGAGTACACATGTCACCGGCCAATTAGTACACCTGGAAAAGTTGATGCAACAATAAAGACCACCAAAAATCCATACCGAGACAACCATTAAAATAGAACTAGAAATCGCTACAACCACAAAATTTGACATATTTATTGAATCATGCCAGCAAGTGTCCCATCTCACCATTAAAACTCACCTGTGCGCTGCAAGAACAACTCCAACCATACTTTGACTTAGACTTTAAATTCTAGCCATCGATCCTTCAGTTGAATCAAATCATCAAACGAACGCCTAAAAATGAGCCGACACAATCACCAACGTGGAAAAAAAAGGCCCATCATACCATACGCTACAAGAGAAATCCACATGGCAATTGCCCACAATATCACAATCCAGCAAATTCGAATCATGGGATGGCAGGAAACTATTGATCTTGAGCATAAATGATCTCATTCATTCAACGTAGTCACCATCCCTGCCATTAATCCTCGAGTAGCTTTTTTGTCGAGATCATAACATGTCCATCGATTCAAAGCATGTGTGTCTCAAAAACACTTTAGTAATCCGCCCTTTTATTTCTTTGGCTTCATTAGACGGGACACGTGGCAGTTGCCTGCAATATCGCAATCCAACAACCTTCGATTGCAGGATGGCAGGCACCCATTGTATCCGATGAAAATTAATCGACAACACACAACTTATCTCCATTGGCCCCACCAAGGAAGAGACACGTGGCACCCGCCCGTGATATCACGATCTTGCATTTTTAGATCACAAGATGGCGGGGACAGCTAAGATGCGGTCGGACTCAACTTCTAATCTCCGTCATAGATCTTCTTTAACTTGACTAGTTGCCCTAATTTCACCGCTTCTTCTCATTTTTTAATGAATTCCCACCTGGCCTTGTCAAATATTTTATTTTAAATTTTTTTCTTTGGAAGCAATGAAACATTTAAAATATATCGCTCAAAAATTTCCTTAGGCCCCACCTTGTACACGTGGAAAAATTTTGCCACTTCGTGATAAGCTAAAAAGTGAGCACCTTCTGATTGTGAAATAGCGGGAAAGGGCTAAGATCAAATGGTATTTGATCATTGGTGGTACAAGTTTGGTCCCCTAGATGGGACACGTGGCACCCACCCACAATATTGCAATCCTCCAATTCCCGATCACAGGATGGCGGGCAACCGTTGATCTTTGAAGAAAAACAATCAATAGTAGCGCAAACATCATCCTTCTATAAAATAAAAAACATGTTAAAAAGACCAAGGGACATTACTAGGCTAACGGGAAACAACAACATAAGTTGTTTTAAAACAATTTAGCATGAGGCTAACCTAGACCTAGGAAAATAAAACGTGCTGAGGAAATAAAATATTAAAACCAAAGGGACTAGGCCTAGACGGAACAATGGGGCATACGTTTCTTTAAAATCCTTCAAAAAGTAACAGCAAAATAGAATCCAACCAAGGCATAAAACAAACATTAGGGTTCTACATGAAAATAAGGCCAAAACCTCAACCCTCAGGGAAAATGACACCATGAATGACCAATGACATGAGGCAGGACCTGAGTGAAACATAAGGAGTAAAATTTGAAGCTCCAACAGTGGCTCCAATTGGGGACGTTCATTCCACTAGAATGAAGCGAGGATTCAAAATCTTAGGAGAAGTAGACCAAGAGGTAAAGACGACCAAAAAGGGATTGTTCGGACAAAACAACCCAAACCATGTACAAAATATACAAACCTAAACTATTGTTCATGGAAAAGAATAATTCAAGTGAAGTATAACTTCAAGAACTGTCCATGAACTGGCAGCTCAAGAATATCCCCTATCATATCTTGGAGGAAGTATGAATCTTCATCCCACTTACCATTAATAAAAAATGGACCCAACCAGATTGCATCAAATTTCCCATGTTTCCCTTTATCTTCTAGTCTGGCATTCCACATTAGAACCAAATCTCCATTTTTGAAACTCCTTGCAGCTTCCCTCTTGTCATACAAATTCTTTATTTGCAACTACAACTTTTCATTTCTCTTTTGTTTCTCCCTCCTAGTTTCATCCAATTCTATAAGAGCTTCCACTCTCAATTGCATCTCATCATCAATTTCATTGTCATACATCTGGAAAACCTATACATTTCCATTAGGTTATTTTGGGGCAACCTGGTATTTATCCCATAAACCAAGTCAAATGGGGCACAGCCTATTGCCTTCTTCATAGTAACCCTATCTGCCCAGACTGCCAATTTCAACTTAGAATCCCAAGCCCTTTTATTTTGATCTAGGATTTGTTTAATGATCTTCATCAAGCTTTTATTGCTTAATTATGCCTTTCCATTTCCATGTGGGTGATATGGTGATGAATAAGAAATTTGGATTCCATACTTCTAAAAAAATTCCATGTATTCTTCAGATCTAAAACACATTGCATTATCTGATACAATTCTTTCTGGACACCCAAATCTAGTCAATATATTGCTCATCAGGAAGTCAATTACTACTTTACTGGTAGCTTTCTTTGTTGGAATTGCTTCCACCCACTTGGTAAAATAATCAATAGCCACCAATATCCATGAGTGGCCTCGACTAGATTTACATGCTATCTCTCCTACAAAATCAATGCCCCACTGCTGGAATGGAGCTTGTACTATAACTGGTTTTAGTGGAAAGTTACTAGAAAATTTTAACTTACTAGAGAAACATTAACAAGCGTCACATGTCTTCACTAATTGGTGTGCATCCTTAAAA
>VDFB02085728.1:0-13472 GCA_007258455.2 Sequoia sempervirens
GAGCCTGAAGTGTAGGAGAAGGGGTTTTTCAATCTCCCATTCATTGGCCAAATCTCTCTTTGAATCTAACCATAAGGCCTGGTATCCCTTTAGGATTCAAGTTGATAGCAGATTTGGGAACCAACAGATTGGCAACTTTGTTGGGGAGAAGTGAATTATTTGGGTAATTATTTCCTAGAATCTCTAGTGCAAATTTGTTGAAGACCATTTGGAAGGAGTAAAAAAGAAAATAGAAATGACTAGTTCAAAAGTTGAAGAAGTTCTAGATCTACAAATTGATTCGTAGCAGCCCCAAATTCAAAATACTAAGAAGTGACTCTGCTGGAAGAACTCAGAGAATTTATTTTCATTATTGAAGATATCCTTACTTCAAAGGTTTCCCTCTTGTTGAAGAGGTGGCGAATTTGCTCTACAATTTATGCACATGAAGGGTTGTTTGTTATTGTGACCTGAAATTGCTCTATTCAAAGTTGCAGCAGCTGGAGGTGTAAAGGTACATGGTTCTCTGCATACTTTCATTTACTAAACATGTCATGTTGAATGCAATTACTATTCCATTTAAAGTATTTGTCTAAGTATTCACAAACTTGCTAGTATGGATGGTTAGAATGAATTTGTATATCCTAGGGATTTCTATCCATTTGCATTATCATATGTTTTAGTCCCAGGTTACCACCATATTAGAAATCATCCTAGTGATCCTTCATATTGTCATGGTTATGATTATGCACAATTAGTTAAACCCAGATTTGCATACATCTATGGATTACCAAAGGGACATAACCATGCCATTAGAAACCTTAATGCATATTGTCAAGAAGCTTCAAAAGTATAATAATCCTCAAACAGTTGACACCACAAAGTGCATGAACTCAAGTGTGAACAAGCCTAGGTTTAGCCGGGAATGGAAAGTTGTGTTTAAAAAGAAAATTGAAGAGTTGAACAAAAGGCACCCAATGGCTATACAAGCCCAGTTAAGAGATAATCATACTAGATCTACTAGCAAAAATTTTGCACCTTTTTTCAATTCTTTTGATCCATTGTATGACCAATTAGACTTGTCATAGGTTGATTGCAAGGTTAAAAGTATGCCATCTCAAGTCTATAAGAAGATGCCTAGATTTGATGGATGCAATGTGTGTGAAGGAGATGCACATGTCCAAAGTTTCCATAGCTTCATGGTGAAACATTCATTTGGAGATTAGGATATGTGGATGAGATTTTTGTCGATATCTTGAATCAGAGCTACCTAGGGATTGGTATGTGGCTCTTTCCTAAGAAGTCCTTTTCCTTTGCCGATAAACTAATGGATGCTTATAGAGAATAATTTGCAAAAGAACCTTCTGACCTTGTCACAAAGTTAAAGAATATTAAAAACAAGATGAAGAGTCAAGCATTGCTTTCAGTCACATATTTGATGTTACTCTTTAACTAATCCCTGAAAATTTCAGACCTAGTATTTTAGACTGCATTCATATGTATTTTGAAGCCTTTGAGGAGGGATCTAGTGCATTGTTAAAATATTTTAGAATATTGAGTCTCCAAATGGCTTACACATGTTTAAATAATATGGAAAAAATGAGGAATGGATATGTGCAAACTTTGTTGTCTTCAGTTGTGGGTAAACATACTGATGAAATTAGCAGTTGTGTGAATACAAATGATCAGATGTCTTTAGTTTTAAATACAGACAAGTGCATACTTGAGAAGGAAGAATTTAAGAGTGTCACAATGTCTACCATTGATGTTCATGCTAGTGAAAATGTTTTTCTCTATCCTAAGGAGGATGTAAATGACCAGCTCAGTGATGACACCCAGTCCAATGCCAAGATGCACAAATATGTAGATTGTTGTTATGACATCCCAAAAGTAAGGAAGAATGAACAAATGGACAGCCTGTCCTCTATGACAGATTGTGACCATGCTTCTAACAAGGCTGTTAGCAATTCAATCTTTTATGATTGGGGAAATCCTGTTTGTGATCAGTCCATTGAATTTTCAAATTTTGATGATGGTGATATCATGGTATACCTGATTTATGAATTGGTAATGCATGCAATTCTAGTGGAAGTGAAGAAGAGGGAGTGGTTGAAAGAATGTATCATAACAATGGTCTATTAAGTAGTGAAATTTTTTCAAATCTATTCACCACTAAATATCAAAAATATGCAAATGTGAGTAACCTTTAGATGTTTTGTATTGCTCATATTGATTTTGATAGTGATGATAATCTTCACTATGCGAGATATGATGCATGGGCATCTGATCTTCCTTCCAGTTATGAACTAGTTGGTCAACATGATGATAATGTGGCTAAATACAAACAACCATTTGGTTTTAATGATGCTTTGTATGATGAATGTGAAAATGTGTAGGCTGATACAAGTTCAAAACTTGTTTTGATGAGTTAGAAACAATAGATAGCCATGAGGTAACTTCTATATCTAATAAGACAAGTTTTAAGAATTTTACAGTAGGCTTGGACAAGTGTTTATTTCCTAACTTGAACAAGCCTAGTTATGAGTCTTTTCATGTGGATGTGGATGTTGTTTTCAAAGAGAAATCAAATTATCTTTTTGAACTAGAATTGCTCACTTTTGAACAAGTTTTGGATGCTGAAGATGTTGATATGTTATGTTCAAAGGATGTCAAAGTGAGTAAGGATGAGGATAAGTTATAGATTCTTGATGATTCTCTATACGAGCATGTTGGGGCATACAAACAATGTGTGCCAATGTATGAGTGTATCTCTTTACATACACTTGGAGATAGTTTTCATGATGAACAATTTAATCTTTTGATTAGTTCATATGACTATTTCACCTTTGACATGCAAACTAATAATAAGATTGAGCTTGATAGTACTAGTCATGTGGTAGAATATGAGTGCCATTTTTTCAGTGGATGAAATTTTCATAAAGCATGGCAACATGCAAAATATTGAAGAATGTTGTTTTTAGCTTGACAATGATTTATATGATAAATATCATAAGTTATTTCCACATGAAAATTAGTATTTTAAGAGTATCCCTAATTTTTCAAATGCATGGTAATTATGAATTTGTTGATAATGGTGTATGCAATGGGTTTTTGGGAGATGCCAATATGTTCAATTAGGCATATTACAGTGCTATTTTTAGAGTGGCCTTAGTGAAGTATGATGAGAACTTTTTCTATGATAGAGGTAAGAAGAAACCTACAGTTCTGGGTGGCCTTGGGCCATCAGATATGGTTTAACTTGTCAAACTAAAGTAGTAGGGGGCAAAGATGACCTTTTGACTTTGTCACCCAATAAAGTAGGCACTCGGTCTGCTTCTCTAGAGGATCCGAATTATTTCTATGCCCACAAGGGGCATACATCCCCAATTGGAGCAATTGTTGGAACCTTCAAATTTTGAAAATTTGAATTGCCCATATTGAAAATATTTCCTTTGCACACTCAGAAGTGCCCCTAAAATATTTTCCCAAGTGACCTCTTTGGAGGGTCACAATTTCAAGCCAGTTGATTTTTCATGCGAAACCCCTTTGTGGAAACACTCATGTGATAAATGAAAATTTACATTACAATTTTTAGCTTCCCATGATGAGTTTTTCTAGTGTTTTGAAAAGTGAAGTTGGAGGATTTTGACAATTTTCTGTTGTTTGTGAACTCTCAATTCTATGATGTGGCCTCCCGTTTGAGCTTATTTTTTGCAACTAGATAATTGTCATGATGAATGGATTGTTTCTCTCCATTCTCCCTACATTCATATGCTCCATGTTCTACTTTTAGAGTCTCATGATCAAATTTAATATTTTTACTAGGTCAAAAGGAAATACAATTTGTTCACTTTTTAAACCTACATTTTTAGAATGCTTCAAAGTGGTCATCTTTGACCCTTAATATCTTTTGATGAATGTGGATTGAAGGGAATCCCTATTGCACAAATATTTAGTTTACCCAAATGACCTAGTGTGTCTAGTGGTAGTTCCCCAGAAGAAGATTTGATAATTTTTCAAGGAGGTGACTTGGTGTGCTTGAGTTGGTTTCTAATAGGTGAAATTGTAGAAAATCCTGAGTGAGCCACTTTGGTATTTAATATTTTTTTCCTCAGGAAGAATCTTTCCATGACATTTGTTGCACTATATTTTTGGTTCAAATGGTTAGATGCATACTCAGTTTCACACCTTTTGGAGGAGATTTGATGGGTTAAATAATCCTTTTCTGACTCCAACATGGTCAAAATTGGTGTTCCTCAAAGTTTCATATTTTGAAAATCTAAGGACAACCCATTTCTTCTTTTGGTCTACAACCTCTACAACTCCATTTTCATAAAAAATAGAGGTTATATGATGTGTTACTTTAACACATTTCAGGTATGTCGAACATGTATCGGGGGCCAGTTTACAAAGGATGTAGTTGATTTTTTATGGTTGGGTGAAGTTTGAGGAAATGGGTTTTCTCTATATAATTGATTATGGCTGCATGCAAAAAATATCATCTCTAGGTGTCTTGGTATGCCTACTGTGAATTTCCTCCAAATGGCCTGCAGGCGTAATTAAAAATCACAATTTTTATAAAGTTTCAAATGTTAATATTTAAAATATTGTATGCTGTGAAAATGTGAAAAATTCATTTATGGAAAACATAAAATACAATTTCAAATCTTCTGGAGGAAAAGCAAGTTTAATTCTTGCTTGTGATTGGCTGAAAAACGACTTTCACGACCTTCACTACTACAAGAGAACGAATCGTTGTTTTGATCTCTCTTTTCCATTTTGTATTAGCAATCTGTGATGGTTGTGTTCTCCCATCACCCATCACTAATTTGAGGGCTCTTTCCCATTGCAAATCCACAATGGAGTGATGCTCTGAGCTTCTCATCACTCATCACAAATTTCAATTCTAGTTTTCATTTTAAATGAGTGATGGAGTGATATCACCATTCTATGGTATCTTATGATGGTTTTTCTATTTGCATCAAATATTTGACATCTCTCGATCTTCAATGGGGTCCATCTAATGTATTTTGAGTAGATTTAGGCATGAATTGTGCAAAGAGGAATGCTAATCACATTTTCTTCCTTCTAGCACATTTTTGGTGGTGTTTTTTAGCTCAAATTTGTTGCTCCAAGTTTTAAATTCATCTAATGACCATTCCTAATGCTTGGGAAGAAATTTTAATCATGTTTATGATGAATTTTGGGTGCCCGCAACCATAAAAACACCCAAAATTGCCAAAAAAATGACATGCACATTTTCTCTGGCTATGGCTGCTAGGATTCATGGTGCAACAGTTGAATGTGAAGGATAGTTGATCTATGGTGTTCCCCTGATCATGCATCACCAATAAATATCACATTGTCCACTTTGGATTATTGATGGGTGAAGCTATTGCCTCTATCGCACATCGCTAAATGATATTTGTTCTTCCACATTTTATTAGTGATGGCTGAAATTGTTTTTCCTTCATCATGCATTGCTAATAAAATTTACCTTTTCATAATGTATGGGTGGTGTGTGATGGATAGTCGGGCAAAGAATGGCGGGCCCAAAGAACTTTTAAAAGGAAATATTTTAAGTGTGAGGTGCATGGTAAAAGCACGTGTAAGTTTTTATTTTCCTGATAAATGATTTTGTATCTTTCAGGGAAACTTTGGTTGCATTGTCTCCATCACGTATCCCTAATTGATTTCATTTTTTCCTAGCACATCAGAGATGTGTGATGAGAATAGATGATGGCGGAGGAATAATGAAAAGGTAAAATAAAATGGTAAATATGCCTTTTATTACTCGATTAGAATCTTCACACAGAAAAATTAATATTTTAAATATCAAGTAATTAAAGTGTAAATGTTTGTGGTGAGGGCTAGGAGAATGAAATAAGATATTTCATGGGTAGATTATTTTATTAGCTGGTACCATAAAAATTAAAACCTATGAGTAAATTAATTTAAATTTTAAATGTTGGGCATTTAAAATTTGTAAACTCACAAGTAAATGGCTTTCTACAGTAAACTTAAATTTTTAAAGCCTTTGCAAAAGTTAAAATAAAACTTGAAGTGCTGGAAAGTAAAAGGGTAAATGAATAGGTGAAGATGTTTTTTACAGCAAATAGAGAGGAGGTAAAATCTTTCATGTTCAAATAGATATTTGTAGCTATAGTGGAATAATGTGGAATGGATATTTTCTACAACTAGGCATAGAGAATGATGAGTCTTCCCATGGGGAATATTTTCCGTTATAGGGAAAGCAAAGTGATGAGGCATGAATGAAAGGTAGATTAAAGATTCTTCTTTGCTAGAGGTAGTTAGTGATCTATGGAGCTGAGTTTTCCAGATGTATTTTGGATATCTCCACTTAGGGTTTTGTACTTTCCTTAAGTGAATATTTTTCTATTTCAGAAAGGAGGAGGCTCATTCTTTATTGTCTCACAAGAATACTCTTATAACAAAGTCTGAAATGTATAGTGTTTTGTTTTAGATTTCTAAAGTTTTATGAGTCATGTAATGAAGAGCTTATTTATAGAAATGTTATATTTACAAGTAAATGATAATATATTTTGAATTAATTGTCTCCATTGTACACAGTACATAGATTATGAATAACATAAATCAAGGTTTTTCTTGTATTTGTCTTCTTGTTTCTCCTTGAATGTTTGTTATGTGTTGTTACTTTCATTCAAAGAATGAATTAACTTGTAGGAATATTAACAAAGGTTTGTGCAATTGTATGCTTGGATTGATAAAGTATGACTAGTTTGGCTTCTAGTATCAATGGTGCAATCCATCATTTGATAGGAATAAGTATGATAGAATGAAACCTACAATGAGTTTTAAACTTCATAGTTTAGGTGACTCCACCCTGGGATTAGGCATTAGTCTTTGATATTATAGTTTCTTGAGATGGTTTGTGAGTAGCTATATTTTAAATCAAGAATTACTTATAAATCTTTATAAATGTGTGTGTTGAGCTTTAATGTATCATATCTCTCATGTTTGGTGTATACACTACCATAAAGGTTAGCCATACCTTCAAGATATTGTGTCTACTAAATATATAAATGAGATTTATCTATTCACTGTGTTTGATACTATGGAACACAAGTATCTAAAAGCACATTGTTGGGATTACCTTGCTAGGTTTAATAGAGCCTAAAGTGTAGGGGAAAGGGGTTTTAGTTCAATCTCCTATTCGTTGGCCAAATATCTCCTTCAATCTGACCATAAGGCTTGGCAGCCCTTTAGGATTCAAGTTGATAGAAGATTTGGGAACCAACAAGACTCGTACATCCAAGGTGGCATATGTGTTTTAGATCATCAAATTTTGGCCACAGACTCTAAAAACACCTCAATTATGATTGGATGTTGATTTATGTTGGGACCATCCTCAAAAAGATGCATTAAATGAGGCTTGTGGATGCAAAATAAAGCTAATTAAAGCATAAATAAGCCCAATTATTAATTACAACCCTAAAAAATTGTGAAAGTGTGTTACAACACTTTACAACACCTTAAAGAAGGCATGATTAGGTTTATTTAGTTTACAAGGGCCCAAGACCTAATGTGAGTGTGTTAATCACATTACAACACTAAGTCAAGGAAACATTAAGCTCAATTTTAACAAGGATCTACACAAGTGTGAAAATGTCACTAACAATATTTCTGACACTACATTTAGCCCTCAATTTAGTGAGAGGATGAACTTGCTTCAAACTCACACTAAAGTAGACAAAATCATATCAAGAGGGGTCCAAATGTGCCAATGCCAATAAGATAGGATGACAATGATCAAGAGGGATGATCAAGCCCCCAGTATCAAGGTCCCATGGAAAATGAACATAGGCACAAAAGAAAACACATGAAAATAATATAAATAGCAACAACAAGGCACAAGCATACACCGCCAAAGACAAAGAGAAAAGAAACACAAAAGAAAAATAAGTCATGGATCAAGCTTCGGTCATTTGTCCATCATGATGTGGATCAAGTCTAGGCTATTTGTTGAAAAAATGCATGCTCACTTTGAGGCAATGGAACTTCAAGCTTTTCATTGGGTGAGGATTAGAAAGAGGTGAGACACATACACACATGGCTAGTATGCGCTCACACACACATGAGTGGCTATGGGGAAGTCATGCCTCAATTGGGCTTTCCAACAAACCATACGAAAGTTATACCTTGATAACTTTGATAATGTGCCATGCAAAAATGAATTTTGAGCTTCATGAGGTAAGCAAAGCTTCATATACTTGGGGCTCATGAACAAACAAGATGGATTTACAAGCATGCACGGTGGACATATAACCAAAATTTTATAAATAAAAAATGGAAAGGATTTTCAAAGGAGTCTTCCTTAGTTCATGTGAGGTCTTAACTTAGGGAACATTGTGCCTAATGTCTCCAAAAGAGGACCAATAAAAGAATAGAAGATTTACAACTTATGTGATGTAGTGTATCACATCAAGCTAGTAAGAGGAATATAATATTCTAAGAGAGATCATGCTATAGAAGGACATCACACCCAATATCATCTGCAAAGCAAAAGATGCATCAAATGAAGTAAGAAGACTAGACCATGAAACATGAAATTCAAAAGAATAATGTCAATCTATGCCCCCACTTTAAAGAAATTTTTAAACACCATGCTATGAGCAATTACTTTAAAGTAGCAAATGATAAATTCTAACAATAAAGAGGACATGAAATCCAACTTGGAAATCCCTATGCCAAGTCAAATATTTCCAAATAAAGCTATGTCATGCAAAAGAAAAGAGAAAAGGGGTTGCCCCCAAAATGAAAATGCAGTGAACACACATAAAGGGATCTATAGTTTGGGGTGTTATGTTCTTGCTACAATGTTTTAGAGAGCTTAAGGCCCCGTCATCATTCCTCAAATACTCATAGAAATAGAAGAATGACCTAAAATAAGACAAAAGAAAAAAGAAAAATCCTTTACGTTCAATGTGGAAGAGGCATAGGGTGTCTCGATGCCTTGCATCAACCCCAAAAGGAAAACACAAGACAAATGAAAAAGAAAAGGAGAAAGAAAAAGGAAAAGCTTTTGAATAACCATGAAGGAGACATGAATGTCTCAATGCCTTGTGGCATCACCAAAAGGAAAGAAAAAAAGACAAAATATAAAAAATATAAAGGCTTTTCAATCAACATGGAAGAGACATAAAGATGTCACCGATGCCTTGCGTCATACAAAAGAGGGAAAACAAAGACAAATGAAAACAAAATATAAAGGAAAATCTTTTGGGTCCAACATGGAAGAGAGACATGTGAATGTCTTGATGCCTTACATCATCCCAAAAAGAAAACAAGATCGTAAAAGATGAAAGAAAAAAAAGATAAGGATTTATGACATAGAGAAGAATGGAATTTATGGTGGGTCAATACGCATCCCAATTGTGTTTGTGTATATCAAAGGAATTAGACCCAACTAGTCAAAGGGACAATAGCAGGAGGAGGTACCAAACTAGGGTCATTTCCAAGTTCAACCTCTTCCTTAGAGAATTTTATTCAATTCATCATGCACCTATTCCTTAATCTTTGCAATCTCATCATTGTCATCCAAGTTAATCACAATAGGAGGTCAAATGATAATGTCCAAAGAAGGGTTTAACTTTTATTGTGCTTGTTGTTTAGTTTGGTTTGGTGAAGAGGGAGACTCATCATGCACTGCTTCAATCATGTTTGGATTTTAATTTTCTATGTTTTTTTTTTGGTTTAAATTTTGAGCAAGGGCATGATATCTATGCCTACACTCTTTAGCACCTCTATTTATTTTAGTTCAATTTTTAAGTTGTGTTTGTGTAGGAGCAGGTTGATCAACCATAGGTTTCTTTTCTTCCCTAAGGGGAGGAACATAAGGAACCATGGAAGGTTGTTCAACCACTTTCTATTTGACTTTATAAACTTGTTTTATTCTAGGAGGCATGGGATTGGTTTTGTTATCTCTTTGTCTTTTGTAGGATATAACTGAAGGTTTTGTCTTATGTTTTTCTTGGTTATTTGGAATGTCTTCAAGTTCAATCATGGTTTCATCAAGGATGGTAGGCTTGGTTGTGGGTGAAGGTATGTTTCAGAGGGATAATTTCATTATGCATTTTACTTTAAACATTTGGTAAGATTTGAGAAGGTACTATTCACAAGGTTTTATAGGTTCTATAGGCTCAGGCCAGAAGAAGTCTAAGGAAAATTTTCCTTAGGAAGACAAAGGGTTAAAGCCATTATGATGCATAGTGAAAATTTCATCATCAAAGAAAAACTTTAAACATTTATGTGCAACCAACAGGATCGCTCCCATGGAGAGTAGTCATAGGTGGCCAAGCCTCACATGCAATTAATTTGATGTCGATATGATGGAGAATGAGACATCTAGTTTTTCTGGTCCTACTATTAGAGGTAAGGTTATTGATCCCATCGTAGGGAAAGGGAACTCATTATATGCATCTTAATCCACACTTTCAGTTTGTCATATATTTCTTGATAAAGCTCATGTACAAGTAAAAATTCCTCGGTGATTATGTTCTCTCCATAGATGGGATCTATTAATATCCCATAAGTGGGCTTATCATAGATTCGACCAACTATGTAATGAGGATCATTGGGTGCATGTTTAAATATGCCTTTAGAGGATAAAGTAATGTCAAGAGGCTTTTTAGTTTGTCCCTTACATTTTTTTGTTTCAACCAATGCAACCAAACCATCGATAGGATTTTTTTCTTATTGATCAGTATCCATAGGACTTTATTGAATTGTATCTATGTTCTCATAATCCATGTCAACATTCATCAAATCAATCTTTCTAGTTTTAGTAGCTTTGACAATTGAAATATTATGTTCTAGCATGGGATTGGTAAATATTTGCAAGTTTTGGTTATGAGGGGAACAAACTTATTTCCTTAATCATTAACATAGTCAATGGAAAGTTGACCAAAATCAATGAGGTCTTGCACAAGATGATTAAGATGCTTACCATGTTTTGTATCATGTCCATTTTGTCGGTGATAATGGAAATAAGCATTTGATCTAAAGTTTGAATATGTAGAGGCTTATTAGGCTCAGGTGTTTTAATGGGAGGCAATGTAATCATTGACATTTTAAATGTTGGGTCATTGTGTTATGAAGGGTATCAAGTAGGGGAGTGAATTATCTTTTTGGGTCCCCATAGTTAAAGGGTATCATTTCTTTTATTGCTAATACTTAGGTATTGGTATTTTGACTTATTTATTCTAGGGGATTGAGTTCTAGGAGGAATCCTTTATTCTACTTTCTAAAAGGTTGGTAATTGTTTTGGTTTGCAGAATGGAATTTCTCAGCTCGGCTAGAAGTGGAATTTGAATCATGACTACAAACTAAGTTTTGATAATCATGGAGGGAAATTCAAGAGTGCATGAAGGAAGGTAATTTCATCATGGTAAGCTTGTCTTGAATCATAGTTTTCAAATTCTTTATGAATATATTTTTAAGGTGAGGGTCAGGAATATTGACATCAATTTGGGAATAAAGTGATTGATAACATGAGATAATCTTTTCTTCTTCTTTTTCCTTGCATCTCATCAAATAAAAAAAGGTCATCTTAGGAGTCATATGCACTTGGAAATGGTTGATAAATGTGTCAATAAGTTTATTGTATGAATGAATTGATTTGTTAAGGAAACAAAGAAAACCATTCTAAGGAAATATATTTCAAGGACCTAGGGAAAAGCTTGGCCATGAGCTTGTCATCAAGGAAAAATTCACTACATAAGGTGGTATAGGTGGAAACATCGTTAGAAGGATATCCCTACCGCCTATGTTTCTCAAATCTAAGCACCTCTACTCCTCATGGCATCAGTTTTTGCAATATATCCAGGGACAAGGGACTACTTTTGACATAATATGTAGCTAAGAAATTTTGATTTTGGTTGATAGTGGAAACTTGCTTTTGAAGGGATGAAATAGTTTGAAAAAGTTTGTTTATTAAAGGGTCATTAATTGTATCATGAGATTGAGGTGAAAAAGGTGAAGGTGTGTATGTGTTTGATGGACAAGTGAATGGAATTCTTATAGGTTCTAAAGTGGTAGGAGATATTACTTGAAATGACACATAGGTACTAAGGATGCTAGTGGAAATACCCAAGGAAGGAATCAATTTTATAGTTGCTTACATTCTTGGTGTGACTTGATGGTTGGTATAGGTAGGAATAGAGGCAATTTTTGTAGGAGGAGGAATTTGAATTCCCCCTAGGATTGGGAAATTGTTCGTAGGTAAAGTAAAATTAGTATTTGAGTTAAGAAGTGGTCCAAAAATATAAATTATGTTATATGTAAGATCAACTCCTTCAGTTTCAGTCATGTGATTTATGTTATCTATAGTAGGGATAATAGTGGTTGAAATATTGTCATTTCTCACTTGATGTTGTAGATTGGATAAATCTTCACGAATTTTGATTATGTTTTCTTCTAAAACATTAGCAACCATTGTTTCAACATGTGTTACACTACGTGAAGGAAAATAGTTGTTAATGGTATGTTCTATACCTAGTGAACTAGTGTCAATACTAGGAGTGAAAGAGCTAGACAATCTAAGATCCATGACAATTGTGCTATCATGTGATGACATGAGTCTCAAACTTCATCTCACTATAGTATTAGGAATAGGAAACCAAGTAGAAATGCTCATGCAAGGGTTACTAAATGCAAGATGAATGAAAATGCAATTTAAGCTAAATACAACGAAATGAATATAACGTAAATTTTGTAAACTGAAACAAAAGGATATCAACAACAAACAAAATATTGGAAGTTACAATGTTTTAAATTATAGAAAATGCAGTTCAAAATTAGCATTGGGACTAAATCACCCAAAGGGGCATATGAGTCCCAGTGAGGGTTTTTTTTCAAAATTTTCATAAAATTTTACGTGATTTGTATGATTTTTAGTTTCTATTATCTATAACCTAAATACAAATACAAATTTTATATGATTTTCAATTATTTGAGATGAAAAATGCAACATATATGCACTTTCACTAATGCAAAATTTAGAAACCCTAGAATGTCAATTAACTAATGAAAACCCTAATGCAATGTTAATGCAAAAAAGATCTAGGATTATGATGCACTCCAAATCAGAATTATGATGTTCTAAATGTAGGTTCACCAAAATGAAAGGTGAAAAAAATGGATTGATTTATGGTTTAGGCCATAAAACAACACACTTCACAACCATTTCATTGGAAGGAAACCCTATAGATCTCAATATAAAGTATGCAAAGAGGATAGAGATCTCGCAATAGTGCTATCCTAGGGTCTAATCATAAACTAATGAGGGGTTGACCATAAAGATAGGGCTTGGAGAGACTACCAAAATGCAAATCAAAATGTTTAAACCTAATGCAATGCAATCTGACCTACAAATACATATAAAACAAAATAAAAAGTTGTAAGATAAAAGGTGTGCACCTCAAAACTTGAAGATGACTAGATGAAGTGTTGAA
>VDFB02085729.1:0-27778 GCA_007258455.2 Sequoia sempervirens
CATTTAAGCATTTCAATTACGCTATTACGTTTAAAAGACCTTCCATTTAATCGTTACAATAAGTTATTATTCATGTGCAATAGTCCTACATCCTAACATGAGATCAATGCCCAATGCCCAAAAGCCTAATCAGGTTTTTAGGGATCGGGGATTGGGAAGGATGTCTACCTCTTACCTAGTAAAGGTAATAGGTAAGGGAGAATCCCGACTCCCAATTTCCAAAAAATTGACACTTTAAAGTCAAATTTTGAAGGAATCCATCATGGGTCAAGGAATTGGAGAAAGAGAAAAGTCAAAGGCCTAATACCCAAAAGCCTAAGAAGGATTTTGGGGGTTAGGGATCAAGTTGAATGCATATCTCTTACCAAAAAAGCATAAAGGTAAGAGCGAAGCTCGACATTTGAAAATCCAAGAATGAAGACCTAAGAAAAATCATGAAGAATTCATCAAGACTTTGGGAGTCAGAAGGAGGTCTTCATGCTTACAAAGAGAGAGCGATAAGGGTTAAGGGGTATGGTTGAAGATCGAAACTTGAAACACTTAGGTAGAAAAGGAAAGAAGGGGTGAAAGAGATGGAGGAATGGGAGTGATGAGGAATGCATGCAAGAAGAAAGGTATGAAAAACCTTAAAAGTCCAAAAACCTAGGACTTAGCCAATTTTAGGACCCCTCAAGGAGAATTCATGCAAGATCGCCCATAGACTTCTCTTGCACTCTTAGGGTTTTTCACCTAAAAGGAGAGAGATAGAACACTATAATTAAGGTGGTTCACTCAAGTGAAGGGATGAATGATGGAATTATGACTAAATGTAATAATTTAAATGCAACTAAGTGATGAAATTGACTGATTATGAATGCAAAATTAATGAAATATGCAATATTTGAAAACATAATGTGATATGCAGAAATGAACTAAAAACATAAACTAATGCAAACATAATTGAAATAAGTTTAGCAAAGTGCACCTGGAATTTGAATGTTGATCTTGGAAGGTTTTGAAAACTGGAAAAAATCACTGTTGATCACTAGTGGGACTCATTCACCACTGATGGGAATAGTCCTATTGGTAAAAACACCTAAAACTACTTTCCGACTGTCGGGAACTGGATTCTAAAAAAAATAACTTTTTCAGCCTATAGGTGGGACTCATTCTCCACTGATGGAAAATCAGTCCTCCTCCAAAAATCTAAAAATTCAATAGTTAATTCTATAGGTCTAGATCTTCATTTGTCTTCTTGTCACGTTGACAGAGTCAAATCTACAAAAAACAAGTTGTAGGTTGTCTCCAGGCTTGAATTAGGGTTTTGTTGACTTGAAATACTTTTATGACTTGTTGACCACCTTTCAACACCTATTTGCTTGACAAATCTACATATAAAGTCTACAAACACACATGCAAAAGGGGGAAAATGGTAAAGGGTTAGAGTATAGGGATTTTCCTTGGTCAAATCCCACTTTGGTAATCAAACCCTTGATAAAGAAATGAAATGAAATGAGCAAGGATTGATGAATAAAAAAAATAAAAATTTCCTAAACTCACCAAAAACCTTGTTGTAGAAGTCTAAATATATGTCAATGATTGCTCCAAGATACTTGACAATTGCTTGATTGAATGATGCTTTGATGGATTGAATGCAAGAATGCTAATTAATGGTGTATGAGAAAATGAGATGAATAAGGGTTGAAATGGATGGAAAAGCACTTATTTATACACACTTATGCCCTAATTACCCAATAATACCACATAAGGTCTTTTTGAATAAAAACCCAAAAGAAATTTTGAATTATTTTGAATTTGGAGCCAAGAGGGACTCACTCGCCACCCATCGTGAATGGGTCCCACTCTAGGCTTGTAAGTGGGTGTCAAGAATTAAGTTGCATTTAATGTTTTTTGTCGGTTTCACATTCAAAAATACATTTAATTAAGTCTTATGAGTGTATAAAGGGGTCAAATAAAGCATAAGAAAGGTGTAAATAGTGATAACAAGCCTAGAAAAGCATGAAATCTTGTTACAATACTTTACAACACTTTAAAATAAGACTTGATAAGGGATAAAAAGGTGATTTTTAGATGAATTATAATGATAAGAGTCTAGAAAAGTGTAGAAATGTGGTACAACACTTCACAACACCTTCACAAGACATCATAATTTGAATATTTAGAACCTAAAGTGAATGCTTAAGTTACATTGCAACATTGAATAAAAAAAAAATAGATCAAGCATCATAGGAGAAAGACCTAAAATACCATGAAAATTTCAATGATCCATTTTTCTATAGTACATTTAGCCCCCACTTTAGTGAGAGGGTGAACTTGCTTCAAACTCACACTAAAGTAGCCATGCATATAGAGAGATCCAAATGCACTTATGCTAGCAAGATGAAATCAAAATGATCAAGAGGGATGATCAAGCCCCCAGGATGAATGTCCCATGGAAAACTAAACATAAGAACAAAGGAACACAAGTGAGAAAGAGAAAAAGAGAAGAGGAAAGGAAAATTTGAATCAAGCTTTGATCATTTGTTCAGCTAGTTGTGAATCAGATCTAGGTTGTTTGTCTGAAAAAGAAAATGCATACTCACTTTGGAACAACAAAACTCATGGCAATCCATCAAGTGAGAAGACCCAAAAGGTGAGAAAAATACACTAGTTGGTATGCACTCACAAACACAAAGGTGGCTATGGGGAAAGTCGTGTCATGGAATGGGCTTCCCGCTCAACCATATCAAAGTTATACCTCCTGATAACTTTAACAAGGTGCCACAAAGGAAAATTTCAATTCATGATTCATGAAACAAGCAAAGTTTCTTATGCTTAGAACTCATGAACAAGAAATATGGTACCACAGGCATGCAAGTTGCATTATACAAGGTGGAAAAGATGTAAAATGTAAAATACCAAAGATGTTCAAAGGAGTCTTGTTAAGTTCATGCAAGGTCTATCACTTCGGGAACATTGTGTCTAATGTCTCCAAGAGAGGACCAATCAAAGAATAGTATATCCACAACTTAGGGGATGCAGTGTGTCGCATCAGGTCACTAACAAGAATGTAATATGCTAAGATAGATCAAACTCATGAAGGACATCGCACCTAATGTCATCCACAAAGTGACAAGGCTACACTAAGAACCAAGAATGAAAACATGAATAATGTCAATGTATGCCCCCCACTTTAAAGGAATTGCTACACACCATTCTATGAGCAATTACATGAAAGTAGCAAAGGAAAAAAAATTCAAAAAGAAAAAAACAAGACATGAGAGCCAACTCGGAAAGCCCCTATGCCAAGTCATATGTTTTAAGTATGCTTGCCTCTGGCGAAATGAAAGCTAAAATAAAACAAATGAGGTTGCCCCAAAAGAAACACCAAACACAAGTGGGTCTATGTGATTTGGGGGTCAGATAATTCAAGGTTACAATGGTTTTATTAAAGAGCTCAACTATCATCGCTCCCCAAAACACATAGAACCGAAGAACACAAGAGAGGGAAAACAAAAGAAAAAAAAAAAGTCTATTTTGGGCTCAACAATAGAAGAGGCATTGTGGTCTCACACTTTGCATCGCCCCCAAAAAAAGGAAAAAACATGTTTAAAAGAGAATGAAAAGGAAAAGAAAGGAAAAGATTTTGGTCAACATGAACTAGACATTTCAGTCTCAATGCCTTGTGTCATCCCCAAAAGGAAAATAACAAGAAAAGATTAAAAAAAGAAAAGTAAAAGGGACCTTTGGGTCAACATGGAAGAGACCTAGGGTGTCTCAATGCTTTATGTCATCCCCAAAAGGAAAACACAAAACAAAAGTGAAAAATAAAATGAAAAATGTACAACATATAGAAGAATAGAGGTATAAAGAGAGGAAGTGCACAAAGAGAAGAGAACATCAAACACACATCACGGGGGAACACAATATGCACATACAATCACACCAAAGAAAAGAAAAAGAAAAAGGAAAATGTTGGAAAGTGTAATATGGGATGATAGGATAGCATTCGGTGTCAGTGAAGTGATACTTGTTTAGTATGTCCTTCAATGTCCTACATTCATTAGTTCGGTGTCCAAGAACATGATGATATTTGCAATATTGTATGTTAGAATATTTAGGACGAATGACCAACCTATTTGAAGGTGGTAAGAGTATAAGGCCTCTATTTAAAAGCATTTGAAGTCTCCTTTCACATTCATGTGGTGGATGGAGAGGAAACTTTAGTTTCTTCAATTTGTAAGGTCATTTTCATTTACTAGTTTCTCCTATTTCATGGATTGAAGAAGAAAGAGGACCCATGGGGATCCTAGCATTCTTTTCATTAGAATCAGGTAATGGTTGTTCACATGGAAGGAGGACATTCAAGTCAAGAGGAGAATCAAAGATCATTATACCATCATCTCAAAGTCTCCAATATTCAAAAGGAGGCTTGTTGTCATGAGGAGGATCTTGATAACCTAATCCTGTTGTGTTTTCATCTATTGGTCTTTGTTCTAAAAATTGGTGAATCTTATGCTCAGTTGTTGTGTCACAACCTTGTTTGCTTAAAATGGTAAAGCCTTTTCCATATGTTTCTTCAAGGTTGATTGGTGCATCTATAACTTTCTTATTATAAAATGGTTGAAGATGTGGTTGGTTAGAGGAACTAGGTCCACCTGATGGAGGGAACTTAGGTCCTTTAGTCCTTTTAGGATGTAAATAACCAAACATGTCAGGAGGTGAGACAGTAGGGAGATCTTGTGACTTCATGGATGGGTAAACTTAGGTTGCATTGGCTTCAAGGTTGTCAAGGCATGAATTTAAGAACTTGGTCATGCTATCATCATCTTCTCCAATGATGTCAACAGCACGAGGACATTCATTTGGAGTTGAAAGAGCATGAGGAAGCTCAAGGTCATTAGAATCACATCCAAAGGCACAATTTGACATGTCTACTAAGGATTTCAATGAATTCCAAAAATTATTAAAGTAGAAAGCCATGATGACAATGAATAAAAGTGAACTAATATGCAAGAAAGTGTATAAAATAGAAAATTTAGAAAGTATGAAAAAAAGTAATAACAACAAATTGTAATGCAGAAAATGCCAAGAAAATGCCTGAAAATGCAGTTTAAAATGTGCACGTAGATCGATCCGCGCAAGGTGGCGAATGAGTCCAAGTATGAGATTTTTTTGTGTATTTCAAAAAATTTAAAGTGATTTTAATGCTTTTCAAATGCAAATGCATATTTTTAGTTTTTTAATGATTTCAAGATATGCAAAAAATGAAATCTATATGATTCTTTCACTAATGCAATTTTAGAAACTCTAAGATGCAAAAACAAAACAAAACCTAATTGAATGTTGATGCAAAGGAAACCTAGGATGCAAGATGCAATTGAAATCAGAAGACAATGTGTTCAAAATGTAGGTTCACCAAAATGAACCATCAATTTTGTGTGTGTTCTATAGACTTCTCTTGCACTCCTAGGGTTTTTCACCTAAAAGGAGAGAGATAGAACACTAAAATTGAGGTGGTTCACTCAAATAAAGGGATCTATGATTGAATTATGACTAAATGAAATAATGTAAATGAAACTAGGTGATGAAATTGACTGATTATGAATGCAAAATTAAAGAAATATGCAATGTTTGAAAACACAATGTGATATGTAGAAATAAACTAAAAACATAAACTAATGCAAACAGAATTAAAGCAAGATTAACAGAGTGCACCTGAAAGTTGAATTTTGATCTTGGAAGGTTTTGAAAAGTGGTATAAAACATTGTTGATCACTAGTGGGATTCGCCACTAATGGCGAATCAGTCCTCCTACTGGTAAAAACACCTAAAACTGCTTTCCAACTGTCGGGAACTGGATTCTGAAAAAATTAACTTTTTCGGCCTATAGGGGGACTCATTCTCCACTGATGGTGAATCATTCCTCCTCCAAAAATCTACAAATTTGAGAGTTAATTCTATACGTCCAGATCTGCACTTGTCTTGTTGTCGGGTTGATAGAGTCAAATCTTCAAAAAATGGGTTGTAGGTTGTCTCTAAGCTTGAATTAGGGTTTAGTTGGCTTGAAACACTTTGATGACTTGTTGACCACCTTTCAACACCTATTTTCTTAACAAATCTGCATATAAATTTTGCAAACACACATGCAAAAGGGGAAAAATGGTCAAGGGTTAGAGTATAGGGATTTGCCTTGGTCAAATCCCACTTTGGTAATCAAACCCCTAATAAAGAAATGAAATGAAATGAGAAAGGAATGATGAATAAACAACATGCAAATGTCCTTAACTCACCAAAAACCTTGTTGTAGAAGTCTGAAGATATGTCAATGACTGCTCCAAGATACTTGACAATTGCTTGATTGAATGATGCTTTGATGGATTGGATGGAATAATGCTAATTGATGGTGTATGAGGAAATGAGATGAATGAGGGTTGAAATGGATGGAAAAACACTTAATTATAACACTTATGCCCTAATTACCCAATAATACCACATCACAGGCCAACATAAGGTCTTTTTGAATAAAAACCTGAAAGAAAATTTGAATTATTTGGAATTTGGAGCCAAGAGGGACTCATTCACCACCCATGGAGAATGGGTCCCACTCTAGGCTTGTAAGTTGGTGTCGGGAATTAGGCTGCAATTTAATGTTGTTTGTGAGGTTTACATTTAAAAATACACTTAATTAAGTCCTATGAGTGCATAAAGGGGTCAAATAAAGCATAAGAAAGGTGTAAATAATTATAACAAGCCTAGAAAAGTGTAAAATCTTGTTACAAGACTTTACAACATTTTAAAATAGGACTTGATAAGGGACAAAAATGTGGATTTTAGATGAATTATAACGAGAAGAGTCTAGAAAAGTGTAGAAATGTGGTACAACACCTTCACAAGACATCAGAGTTTGAATATTTAGGACCTAATGTGAATGCTTAAGTTACATTGCAACATTAAATCAAAGCAACAAGCATCACAGGAGAAAGACCTAAAAGACCATGAAAATGTCAATGATCCATTTTTCTATGATACAGGTCTCTCAGATCGATTATCAATCATGGGTCATCTAAGGGTGGCATGAAATGGCAATACTAACAGAGGTGGTTGGGAAGGAAGCTTTCCAACATCTCTAAGATTTTTCTCAATTCTAATGAATAAGTCATATGTATCTGGAAGGTTTTATCCTACAAACAACTGGATCATTACGACTATGTTGGAATTAAAAGCATTTAGGTAGAAGAAAATAGCCATACACACTAAAGGTCTTGTTGTTAAGGGGATTCTTTGCTAAGTTTTGTAAAACCTGGTGTTGAAGTCCATAACAGCTTCCCGAGGAGCCCTTTTAATGGTTATCAACTATTGGAGTAAGGAAGATCGATTGCCTTTCTCTATGAATCTTTCAAAAAAGTTATCCCCAAGTCGATACCATGCGACAATTAAATTAGGGGATAGTGATATATACCAGTCTAAGGCTTTCCCTTTGAATAAAGCAACAAGGAGCCTTAGTGCCACATTTTATGAGCTATCACATGATCCACCATGCACATGTCAGTGACATCTTGCAGATACTCTATCAGTGTTTTAAAGTCTTCTCCCACGAACTTAGGGAGTTCTTTTAAAGTGTTAGCGGGAATGGGATCCCACACTACAGGATGAATGAGGAGGATACAACTATTCCATGCTATGAAGTTTCTAGCATCCATTAGAGCTTGCACCTATTTTTCTTGAGCTTATGTTGGTGTTTGTGTTGCTTTGCTTTCTAAAGTTGTTTCTCATCCACCAATCACTAGAAGAGGCAAGAGTAATCTAGGATTACACACTATTAATGATATAGTGATGGGTCTTTGACTCATAAACCTACTTCTTCACTGGATTGAAGTATTACAGTCACACCGAGCATGCCAGAAAAGGAACTGTTGATCCCTTAAGCTGACAATTAAGAAAAACAACGTCCTATGGAAGTTCTAGAAATGAGGGACTAAGATGCCCTCTATAGAATAACCTTTGAGATTTTAGAAGTTGGCTCTTCATTTTGTTAACAGAGGGGAGGAAAAGGGAGAATGAATGAAAAAAATATATAAAACAAGTTATTCTAAGGCAATTCGCCAAGCTTTTACAACATTTCAAACCTAATATAGTATAATAAAATATCAATTAGACTAAATCCCATAGAAGTTTGAAAGAGTGTTAAATATGACTTAAAACCTTGCATATATTGAGCTAATTGAAATTCTAAAAGTTGAAATAGAATAATTCACAATTGCCAACACTTCAAGTAGATATAGAATATGAAATTTAATGAGAATAGACAAAGATAAACACATAGCAAAGGCAAAATAAGGCATAGTTCTATGTATTCAATTTGTATTCATCAAGAACATATCATACTAAGGTCTGTTGTGTTACAATCATTTTTTACCAAGTTTTGTCTTCAGTCATTCCATCATTCAGGCCTAACCCCCCAAACAAAGAGAAAATTTCCATAATTAGAGAAAAAAACCCTCGCAAAAAGAGAGGGTTGTAACCAAAAATATTTTAGCCTCACATCTCCCATGAGAACTTCCATCACATAGCCATTGCAACTACACAAGTGGGCAATAATAGCTTCCTCACATCGTGATGACATCACCATCTAGAAATCCCACGCTCTCCACCCTAACCACATGGTGAATTGGGTGAACATCTGCCTGACCGCGATCATTCCTAGCCCCAACGTATCACATCACTTGTAAACTCTGGCGATTGATCTTAGGCCAATGGTGCATCTTTAAGTATTTATGAACTTTAAACTCCTCTGGCTTACAAGCGTCTAACATGTGGCTCCTTCAGAAATATGGGCTTGGAGAAGAGCGGTCACATAGTGTCATGAAAGGGTGGCGAGCAGAGATGCCACATGGTGCTCCTTCACGATGCACTGAGAGGAGATGTTGTCGGGACGGTTAGAAAGTGCACGGTGTCGACATCGACATATGTTATATGCGAATGTAATGAACATCAAACATATATGCCTGTGGGTCTAACAATAAGAGTGAAGCCTTATGATAAATAACAATTTAAATCTGCAGGAGGCTACAATAGATATAAGCTACTTGGCCTTAAGTTGCATGTGAAGAATTAAAAAAATGATGGGCATCACCTTAGTTGAGTCAAAAAAAGGTAGACTAATCAAATTCCTATCACTGAGTTTAAGTGCATCAAAAATTTGAGGAGAGGGAGGGGCATTAAAACTATGATGATGTGCATTTTTTCCATGTGAACCAACTTCCCTTAGTCTTTAAAACATTAGCAAAATAATGATAATTTTTATCCAATGAAGATTCAAAATGTTTATTTAAAATTAAACCCTAAATTTCTTTGGGATTCGCTTGTGTCAAGAGATTTCCTATTTAAAACTATTATTTATGCCCCCATAAATATTCAAAACACTTAAAATATTTAAATATTTATCAAATTTGATGATATAGTGAAACTGGCAATTTAAAAACCCCACATACAAGATGACAAAATTGGCACTAAAAGCACATATGATGTTCAAAGGCCATGAAAATGTGTAGGGTCATTATAAATGATTTTTTATCCTTGTGTTGTCTCGGAATGTGCACAACAAATTGAATTATATGGGCTCCTTTGTAATTGGGGCCATCTGGCAAGCCATTTAACCATATTTCACTATGACCTTGGAACTTCTTTGATCATCACAAATCTGAAATGATGGAAAATGAACACCCACACAATCACCAAAATGAAGAAATTTAAACATTTTTTATTCAAAACCTTACAAACCTACTTGGAAATGACAAAATATTAAAATCATCCTAAAAATTTATCTAACAACCAAAAAACTAGGTTTAATGCTCTCCGTGAATTATCTTGAAAAAATTTTGAGTGGATTTTGAAGACGAGCCATGAATTTATCCAGTAGTTTTAGACCAACATTGTCATAAGGCCTAAAAATAGGGCTTCTTTGCAAAACTTAGGTCATTATGTACTAGAAATGAGGAAAATTTTCTAAGTGTCAAAAAATTAGCATACAACAAATTCACCGCCAGCAATTCACCGACAAAAAATTCACCGCCAACAATTCACCACGGGAAAATTCATCGCACAAAAAATTAATTGCATGAATTTTTGGCGGTTAATTTTCCATGGCGGTGGATTACTAGTGGTGGTGAATTTTCCCGCGGTGAATTGTTGACGGTGAATTTTCCCTCAGTGAATTGTTGACGGTGTATTTTCCTAGAGCCTCAAAAACACCATTTGCATAATCAACATCCTTAAAATAAAAAGGAAAGGTACCCCTTGGGCTCCTCCCTAATCCTACCATAATTAATCTTCAAAGAGTAGCACTAAGAGAGCAAAAAATCATAATAAATAAATGAAGTGAATGAAAAATCATGAGAAAACCCACAAAAGAATTGAGAAACAAAATGAAATGAAATGAAATCCATACTTGAGAGCATTATAGCATACATAAGCTACAAATAACCTGCTTCAAAAAAAACCTTACAACCATCTATTTAAGCTACACTGAATCAAGAAAGAACTACTATCAAGGTACTTACAACTATAATCTTTAAAAAAAACACTTTGTCCAAGTTATGATTGAAAAACTCCATACCCTATTCTAAAAAACCCCAATTTCATGTATGTAGGAAGAATGTTAGTCAAGATGCAAGAACAAGGATGCAATGTATTAATACCATGTGTATAATTAAGTGGTGTAGTGGGTTTGTTAATAAATATAAATATGTATTAATTGGAAAATATTTATTATTTTAAGAAAATTATTTTTTTATATACAATAAAATAATTTTAATAAAATTAATCAAGTGTTATGTGGAGATATAATATTTTTCTTTGAAATATTGTAATAGTATAATTTGTTTGGTTTTGTAATGTTCTATTATTAGAAGATAATTGTAACATTCTATTTAAAATAAGATAAATGAAATAATTAATAAAGCAGCATATAAAAAAATGATGGATGAAAAAAAAAAAAAAAAAGTTTTCAAATAAATTGTTAATATTTATAATTGAAAATGCAACACACAATATGTTAATAAATTTCACTAGATGGGGTTGGGGAGGTTAATCTACCTAAGAATATGCAAAAAGACATAAAGTGGAAGCCACCAGAGGAGGTTTGGATCAAAATCAACTTTAATGGGGCTACAAGAGGTAATCCACAGATGGCAAGGGCTAGTTGTGTGGTGTGGGATCACAAAGACGGAGTATTAAGGTGGTAGGAAAAAAGATTGAAAATAGAACAATGATGTGGAATTCCAAGTGACATTACTAGGATTAATAACAGGTAGATAATTAAAAGCGAACAAGGTGCATTTGGAGGGGGACTCTCAAATAGTGGTGAATGTAATAAGGTTGGGTCAAACACCAAACTGGAAATTACAAAGGTGGTTGGCGAGAATAAAGGATGCTTTACAATGAATGAATGAAGACTTTTAATTGAGTCCCCGAGGCTAAACAGCCTATGAGACCCACAGATTAGATTGAAATGGTTTAAAGATACTATCATTTCACACGTGTTTATCGTGAAGAGAATGACTTGGCAGATGAGGTAGCCAAATAGCAGTTGATATAACACCGGTGAAAGTTGATGTTAAATTGATAATGGATTGGCATGCCTTTTGCTGCCAATCCAGAGGATAATATCACTTAGTGCAGGTGTAATCTCATGGCATGAAGCGTGGGAATCATCACACATCAAGTCAGAAAGGAAAGGATGACAACAACTTCAGTAATAATGGAAATGGGCCTTTACTACCATAGAAATGGAGGTAGCCGCATTGTAAAAAATGATAGAAAGATGGACACATACATTTCCATGGTTTCCAGGAAAAGACGGATGACCTTCTATGGTGATGTGTTGGAGCGAGGACTGATGGAGATTTTTAAAACAAGAGAGGGGGTTATTCTGCACGCAATTACAATGGTGTTGGGGGATGAATACCGGAGTGGCAATGACCACTACCATGTCAACAAAGACATAACATCCATGTTTCTCACCATGCTCTTGGATGCGAGAGAACTAGAGGAGATAGTGGAGACCCTGATGCAAAAGCTTGCCTAGATGAGGTGGTGTGGAGGCATGAAAGACTACCTCAACCATGCCATCCCAAGGAGGGGGATCTTTCCTAATGGTAGAGCCACGCTAAAAGGTGGTGTGGATGATGGGCCACTCTAGCAATTTGTAATCTGGGGACTGAACATAAATGTCACGACAAGGAGGGACCAGGCTCGAGGCTAGGGATCAATTTCCCGAAGGATTGTGTGTAGGGCATCGCGACAGGTGATGGGAATTGGGAATTTGCAATGGTACAGGAGGGAGAGGATGGGCTTGAGGAACAAAATGAATAAATTTAAGTAAAGAGAATAGTAAAGATGTTGAAAGGGTGAGCCAATTTTGATAGTGTAATGGTTTAATGATATCAAGTTTTCACTATCTATAATGTTCTTTGCAATGATTTCTAACTTTGATTGTGTGAGAATTTTTGCATCAACATTTTGGATCACACTCCATGAGAATTTTTTACTTTCTCTTTTAGCTCTACTATCATCCTGATGATGGATCACAGAGTGTGATCTGAAACGTTGATGCAAAAATTCTCACACAATCAAAGCCAGAAATAATTGCAAAGAATGTAATGGCTTTATAATGGTGAATTAGAACCAAGCGTAGGGTTTTAGGAGCTAGCGACTATAATAGGTGTAGGGATTGATCCGATTTCCTGTTTCATAGGCTCTGGTGTGTAAGAAGGAGCCAATTTTGAATGAATATGGCTTTGCATATGGATGTCTTGCTTTTACAGACTTGTTAAGAGGTCCATGTAATTTTTTGCTATCTAATATATGGGTGTGGCCCCATAATGCCATGTTAACTTATAAAAAAAATCACTAGATCATAAAATTTGAAACCATTGAAGAAAATAAAATCAAAAAGAAATTAAATATGATATAAATTTTAAACTCCATAGATTTAATTATACAATTTTTTGAATGATTATATTTTAATTTTCATATATTAATATAAATATAAATATAATTATATAATTTATATTATATTGTTTTTGATGAGGAAAACCAAGTTTTGATGGGACCCAAAACCCATTACAAACCAGTTTTGAAGGGACTAAAAACCCTATCCAAGAGTAACATGTTGCACCAAAGATAATCCAAATACCATCAGCAGCCCATCAGCATCAGCACTAAGAATAAGACAGCACATGTTGCAAAAAGGTTTTTCAGGGACCTTGAACCCACAAAATAGCTAAAACTGGGACCTTAAACCCTATGACATAGATTTTGGGACCCTAAAGATGCTTGCTCTTGCACTTCTAGGGTTTTTCACCTAAAAGGAAAGAGATCTAGGTCCCAAAATACTTATGTAACACTCAAATTAGGATGTATGCTATATGATATGATGTAAATGAACTTAACTAAATGCAATTGACTGATTAAAATGAACTAAAATGAATGCAAAAGTCTAATTTCAGCTATGTTTGAAAACACATTATGATATGCAAATAACTATGAAAATGAATAAATAATGCAAAACAGAAGGTACAAGAGTAAATCTAAATGCACCTGGATGAAATATGAGTTGTCTGGAATGTTTGGAATGCTGAGGAATTTTACTAGTTTTTCACAGTGGGACTCATTCGCCCAGGGTGGCGAATCAGTCCTCCTACTAATGAAAAAGTGTCAGGAACTGATTTCTAATAGTCAGGATCCAAGATCTAACAAAATACAGATTTTCAAACCTCAGGTGGAACTCATTCGCCAAGGGTGGAAAATCAGTCCATTCCTAAATTTCTGGAAAATTAGATAGCAACTCTACAACACCAGATTTGGGAATGTTTGAATGTCGGGTTGCCGAAGTTAGTTCAAATCCTTGATCTTGTAAGTCTGAAGTAATGTCAATGGTTGCTTCAAAGCGCTTCAATAGTTGCTTCAATTGATGATGTAAGATGCTTGAATGTGATGTGTGATTGAATGATTGAATGATTGATTGTAGGAGATTATTGGAGGATGTAAAATGAGGTGAAAAAAACTTATTTATACAATTCTTGTGCCTTACTATCCATTCGTACCTCATCACAGGCCGACATCAAGTGACTTTTAATAAAACCACGAAAGGAAATTTGAAATATTTTGAATTTGGGGCTAAGGAGGACTCATTCGCTACCCATGGCGAATGGGTCCCACCTAGGACCTAAAAAACAAGTGTCAGAAATAATGTTGTATTTAATGTTACTTGTTGGGATAATATGCAAAAATACATTTAATTAAGCATATGAGGGCATAAAGAGACAAAATAAAGCATGAGAAAGGTGTAAATAAGGAGATGTGCCTAGAAAAGCATGAAGGCTTGTTACAAGACTTTATAACACTTCAATATAGGACCTTTTGATGTGTAAAAAGGTAATTTTTAGGTGAAATGTATTAAATAGAGTCTAGAAGAATGTGGAAATGTCTTACAACATTTCACAACACCTTCACAAGACATCATTCTTTGAGTTTTAGTACCTAAATAAGCATGTTCAAGCCATGATATAACATAAAATCAAAGCAACATAGTTCCAACACCATGAAACAAGACCTAAAAGGCCATGAAAATGACAAAGGGCCATTTTTCTATGACACAAACCCTTAACCAGGTTTTTCATGGACCTTGACCCCATAACAGGTTTTAAAGGGACCTTATTATACTCTTTTATTTATACTTGAAAGATTCTAAGAACTTTCCTAACAAATCCATTTCTATTTGTTATATTTTATTAAGTCATACCTTTGATTAATACGAAATTATTTATCAATATATCATATTAAGAAAATTGAATACAAAGTCTGCATAGTATGACAAAATCAATCAAAGTAATATGTTCAATAGGGGATTTGAGATCTTGTCAAAAAGAGGTTTATTAATAGCTATAAACATTCACACTTGGGAACCTAATAATAAACTATTATGTTTACTTGTAGACTCCCAAATTGTTTCAAGTGTAACCGTGTATCATACGCCATGTATTAAGTATTGTTTAATCTTCTAGATGTTATATAGAAAAGTGGGGCATAATTACAATCAAGATAGAGCTGAATTTAAATAATCAATATTTTGTATATTATAACATGTATCTAAATAATGGATATATATTGTAATAATTATTATTTTAAAACATTGAATATATTATAGTTATTATTATTTTGAAATAATGGGCATAGTATAATGATTATTATTTTTCTCCTTATTTTATAAATAAACTAAAATAAGGTGTAAAACATATTTAGTCAAATCAAATTAATAATAAATTATTTTAAATAAAAAGAGCCTATTTTAAATTTTTTTTCTATTAAGATTAAATGGGTTTTTGAAAGGTCTCAACCCTTTTACAAAGCTACTAGCACACAATTGTTGGCCTACAATGTAGCCACAACAAGGTTTCCAAGAACAAACAACATAAAAAGATTTAATGATGTCATAGTTATACCTAGCAAGTCAGACACCTTTATCCCAAGCATACTCTACAAAGATACATGATTCAAAAGACCTTTCTTCCTCCTTTGAACCACACTTTAAAAAACCTCATCATCCAAATATTGAGAGTCAAGAGATAAGGGAGAAGAAACCCTCTTTGAAATCCTAACTAAGAACAACACATGAAGAGAGAAGCACCCAATTGGAGAAAGCAACTGTTAAGTGGGAGTCACAAAACCAATCAAAGGAGGCACACCAACAATACTCACCAAAACAAGTGAAGTTACAATAAGAACATTAAGCAACACAAGTGGAGGGACCACCACTCCACCAACAACAAGAGGTTGAGGGGCCTTCAAATCAAAATCAGCTTTGACTATATCCATTGTAAGATGTTTATAAAGAGCATTCTTCAACCAATAGGATGATCTTGAGAACTTAAGGAACAATCAATCAAAAGTCAAATGTCTTGTGGTAAAACACCATCTACAATGGAAGAAAATGTATTCTAATGTAAAGGCTAGCTCCAAAAACAATCTAGCACTTGCAAAACATTGAAAGGAGATTTGACAGCCAATTCCACTAGAATACAAGTGAAGTTGGTGTGAAAGAATTACACTATCATGATTCACTTTAATGAAACAACTCACAATGTTATCAATACCCACATAACAAGATTAACAAAAAAAATAAAGTAGATTAGGGAGGCAAATCCAAACAAAGAACAAGTTGAAAAATTTAGTACGAAGGTATGTTAAAAAAAAAAAATTAACATATGATTACAAATAATTAATTAAGAAATTTGATTACAACAATATATACCAAAAACAAATATTAAAAATATTTTTCAACATCCAATAATATTTACACCAAAATCAAATATTAATAGCATTTTAAAACAATTCAAACAACCGGGCTGGTATTTGGCTATCACCCTACTGTCACATGAAAATTTATGGCCGGTTTGGTCATTTAAATGCCTGAAAAAATTGTTTAATTTATGAATTTTTATATAAAATCTTTTATAAAAATGCAATATCTTGAAAAATCATAAAACAATGATAATTATTAGTAATAAATATAAAAATCTACTATTATAATTAACAATTAACAAAAGTTTCTAAGTTCATATTAAAAACAAATCTTGTTAAATATATTCTAAAAGTTAAAAATAATTATATTCTATTTTGAAAAGATTCTAAATTAATATATATTTTTATAATAATATTATAAATCACATTTATTAATATAAAAAAAAATGATAACTATTATAAAAATGTCAAAGTTTCTAAATTCATATTAGAAAATATTCAAAAAAGTTATATTCTATTCTACATTAATTTATCTTTTTATAATAAAAATTATAAAATGATATATAGTATATAAATTAAAATACTATATTATATTTTGCTTATAATAATTTTTTACGGTTTGATAAAAATATAGCAAGTCAAATTATACGGTCTAATAAATTTTATAGCTGTAATATACGGTCTAAAATTGAAAAAATGGTCAAATAGACCATCAAATTCCAGGCCTGCCAAAACTATATTTTATAAACAACTTTTTGACATTTTTGAGCTGAAAAGCCCACAACAAAGTACTGTCTATGCAGTCGAATGCATGTTTGACTGTATTTATTAATTAATTGAAAATAAAAAAAATGAGTGCACATTTGATTGTATATATTAATTAATTGAAAACAAAAAATGAATACATTTTGAAATTTCTATTAACTACTAAATAGAGTCAAACGTACATTCTGTTGGTTGCATAGACGTCGCCTACAACAATGGCAATGTCAGAAACACAAACAGAATTCATTTTATTATTGGCAAATGTCGATATCATATACAGGATTCAGTAATTCTGATCTATCTGTGTGAGCTGTCATAAACTGAAGTCCCCTGCACAAAGATTACTATTGACAGACGACCGCATTTGTATGCAAAATACAAACAGGTCTGTACAAAGCAAGCGTGGAATTCCAGTTGCTCTCCATACGTACAAAAGCTACCCTCTATGTTGCCTTCCTAACATACAAAATATCCACCGCCCTTTCCCACTTTTCTGTACCACTTCGTTTCCCGCCGTTCAGCTAATAGATAGATTTGAAGCAGAGCTCCAATATCATACTAATAATAGTGGGAGTGTGCAGAAAATTGGGTCCCTCTTGCAGCTGTTATGGCCGTCTTTATAGGAAAGGACGATCGGTGAACAAAAAATATATCTCCGTCTTTCTATGTTAGATAGTAAGCTGGGTGGTGTCATTCCTGGCTTTCTGTTTTTCTCTCCACTTGAATACATCCAATCTCCAGCTACTTATTGTGTCAGTCACCCAAACTTTATAGACGATCAACATCAACAAAAGAAGTCAAGCCAACTGGCAATTCTGTGCTGAAAACATAAAATCAGATGTCGTGCATTGGAATGCTGCCAGTACTTAATCGTATACTTGTTTACAGAATAGAGCCGTCTCGGCATTTCTAGGTGTACAATGCACGGTTGATTTTAGTTTTATAAAAGTATAAACCGTCCCCTCCTCCCAAAATAAGTACACAAGAATTCTATTCTGGTTGCTGCTTTACTGTTGGTACTAGCTTTGGTTCAATATCATGTATAGTGGAAAATCCCCCAATTGCCGTCTATGATTCGATTGTTGTTTACTCCAAAATCCCCTCACCCTCTAATAACTGTTTCAAGTTTAGTCATTACATTGTTTTAATTATGCCAATAAAAATTTACAAATTACACCAATATATGTTCACTACTGAATGTGTAGTTGACCAAAAAAAAAACAACACATTGAAAACTATTGAAAACACCTTAAATTTTTGTGGGTTTTTATTGGTTGTCTAATGAACGGGTACTGACGAAGTGGTAAAGATGTAGGGGACGGAGGTTTAAAAACACCCTTTTTGAGCACCTTTGCTTTACGGGTTCCACAAGGCGTGTTTTAAATACCCAAAAGCCATTTTTTTCTTTTTAAGGTCTTAACTCGCTTACGAAGAAGCCCAAAAAAAAATTTGAAATCAGACCTATTTTGCACTCTGCACGAATGCGCGAAGTTAGCCTTGGCGGCTACTAGTACGTTTCCCCTACCACCCATACCTAAAAATTATTATAAGCTATTTAACATTGTAGTTAACATTTGCTCTTTTTTCTCTCTCTTACCCTCTATCTTCCCCAAAGTTATATCTCTCTATCTCTCGCTCTATCCTTCTCTTCTCCCCACCCCCTCTCTCTCTCTCTCTCTCTCTCTCTCTCTATATATATATATATATATATATATATATATATATATATATATATATATATATATATATCTACTTCTCACTCTCTATTTATCTCCCTACCTCTCCTTCCCTCTTTATCTCTATCTCCATATCTCTCTGACTCACATGCACACACACTCCTCGTTTCTCTCTCCCTATCTCTATCTCTATATCTCTCTCTCACTCACACGTGCACACATAAACTCCATGTTTCTACCTCTCTATATCTATCTCTATCTCTCTCTATATTACTTGTCTCTAGATCACCTTCTTTATCTCTCACTCTTGCCCCTTTTACCTCTATCTTCACATATCTCCCTCTCATTCTCTATCTGTCACATTATCTCTCTCTCTCTCTCTCTCTCTCCCACTCTCTCTATATATATTCCTCTCTATCCCGCTCTCTATATATATCCCTCTCTCTACCTCTTTATATACAACTTCCTTTTTTTCCTTTGTCCATCTCCCCCTTTCTCATTGTCTTCCTCTTTCTATCTCTATTTCTCCTTCTCCCTCTTTCTCTCTCTTTCCATCTCTCCCTCTATATATTTATCTCTCTCTTAGCCCCTCTATCTTTCCCAAGTTATATTTATCTCTCCTTTCTATCCCTATTTCTCCCTCTATATCTCCCTCTCTCCCTCTCTCCCTATCACTCCCTCTTTCTATATCCCATTATATCTACCCCTCTCTCTTATTCACTCCATCTCTCCTACTTTATATCTCTATCTCTTTATTTATCTCTCTCCTCTCTCTATCTCTTCCTATCCATATCTATCTACCTCTATCTCCCTATCTCTCTCTATCTCTCTCCATATCCCTCTATTTATAGATCACTCCCTCTCTCCATGTCTATCTATTAACATGAGCCTATTGGTAATCGATCATGATTATCTTCCTAATTAAGAGTTTTTGTTTTTGTCATTTTTGGATCCCTACATTTTAAAGCTAACACTTCTCCATTGAGACCTTTGTTGCACAAAAAAAAATATCACTTGCCAATTGGCCTACCAATCAATCTCACTCTTCTCTCTATCTCTTTCTATCCATCTTTCTCTACCTCTATCTCCTTATCTCTCTACCTCGTTTCCTATCTCCCTATCTCTTTCCCTATCCCTCTCTATAGATCATGCTCTATCTATATCTCTCCCTCCCTCTCCATCTCTATTATTTAGCTATATCTCCCTTCCACACTTCTTCTACCCATTGCACAACAAAATGGGATTACTAGTAATAATATTTACCAAAAACAAGTACTATTAACATTTTTCAGCTTTAAAAAGCTGTTCATTTAAAAAATTAAATAATTCCAACAACTGAATAATATTTTCTGACATCGAAAAACTCACTCACCGTTTGTTTTTAGCTGAAAGCCCACCACGAAGAGCCCACTTTGTCATTGGCAAATGTCGATAGCACAAACGGTATTTAATACTTTTGGTCAATCTCTGTGTGCGATTATCTAGCCAAATCACCTGTACGCAGATTTCTATAGATAGAGGAACACACTCATGATCAGAATACAAACATGTTGACAGGTATGTACAAATCGAGCGTAGAATTCCAGTTGCTTTCCATACGTACAAAAGCTGCACCGCCCTCCATGTTGCCTTCCTAATATACAAAATATGCACCGCCCTTCTTCCATTTTCCCTGTACTACTTTGCTCCCCTCCTCTCAGCATTTAGATCTCAAGCAGAGCTCCAATATAATTTCGGCACTTATACGTTTGTTTGGTGAATGTGATGGGAGTGTGCAGAAGATGGGTCCCTTGTGCAGCTGTTTTGCATGTCCTACACGTTTATTCCATGCTCTGCCAGTGATTATACGAAAGGACAGTCGGCGAAGTGGAAATATATCTTCGTCTTTATATGTTTGATAGTAGCCTGGTACCATTCGTAGGCTCTCTGCTTCTCTCTCCTCTTTGAATACAATTATCATAGTCACTGATATTTTATAGAGAATTGACACAGCGTTACATCAATATAAGAAGTAAAGCCAACTGGCAATTCTCTCCGGCAAACATACAAATCAGATGTCATGTATTGGAATGCTGCCAGCTTTTCAAATATCTATATTGGCTTATGTGAATAAATGTTGTCTATATATAGATAACAAAAACTAATAAAATAGAAATCTACAACTATCAAATAATTAATAACTATTCATAAAAATTAATTTTAATGTACATTATTTTACATTCTCTTTCATCATGAATATTGGGAAAAAATGATTATAAGCCTTCTATTTCTTCTCCACAATGAACATTTGGAAGAAACCAAGCAAAGCTCAAAGCCTCTAATAGGCTCCATGTCTATGTAAAAGCACAAAATCTTGATGATATCATTACATGTGATCTATCTACAATGCAATAAGGAATAATACTTACTTATAGTATGTCTTAGTAAACAATATGCCATAAAGATTCAAACTAGATAATTTTATCCAAAAACTCCAAAATTTGTGCTACAACACTACCTAAAAATGTGAACCCATCCTAGTCCACAAGGCTCTCAAACTCAATAAAGACACATACAAACACCAAAATGGAGCTACTCATCTAGCAGAAAAAAGTGTTTGTCCAACTATGATGACTTGGGTCCTCTCATTGGACATCTCCCAAAAATGGTGAATTAGTCACTCTCCAATCAAGGATAATCAATCTATAATTAACCATCATTGAGTCACTCATCGTGTGTGCTCACTCCAATCAAAGATGATCAAACTATGTATGAACATCTTGAGTCACTCTCATCAATAGTACTCACTCCAAATCATGACCATGCATAGTGATCTCATCTCTATGTGTAGTGTCCAACACTTTGCACCTCGCAATCTTAAAATCTTAATAAAAGTGGTTATCTATGATCTTGAGACCTATCTCATGGCCCATCCTAAACTTTACAATATTTAGGTCCAAACAATTTGTCCATATTTTATCACAAACAACTTAGGAAAAATTTAAAATAAACCAACAATGTCATAGATTCAAAAAAAATATTAAACATCTAAAACATGCATCACTCATATGTATGAAGTCACCACTCAAATATGTCATGAACATACCAATAAATGTCACCTCTAAAAGGGAAGCATACTACAACATTAATTACAAAATGGATAGAAACAATCCTCTAGGTCAAAGTCATCAACATCATGAAAAAAAATCATAAAAATCATTAAAGACATCTCAAACATAAAAGAAATTCATAACAATCTAAAGAAGTGCATAATTGATCTTTTCATCACCACTAATATTATAATCGCAAACAACATTGTCATCACCAATAGGAGTTTCAACAACACTCAACATGGTCTTATTTGGAGCATCTAACTCAATATTTGTTGAAAGTGTCACACAATAATAGTATCCTTCAAAAGAACCATTTGATGTCTCCCCTAGGATTAGTTCAAATAAAGGATTTGCAACACATACCACATGTTTGTGCACTTTCTTCTAAAAATAATGAGAAGAATCATGAGTGTGTTGATCACATGAAGAACATAGGTGTAAATAAAAGTAAGAAATTGGTGTATGACCATGACGATCACAATAGGAACACAATTTTGATTGAACCAATTTGAAATATGAAGAGGAAGATTCAACTTGACATGTACTCATAAACCTTCCAAATGCAAATTTGATGGGTTTTGAATACTATAGTGCACAAGATCTAATAAAACCCTTATAACTTAGACCAGTTATTTTCCCTCATTTATTTTCTATGACTCTCAAGCTCTCACAATGGGTTTTTCACTTGCTTTTTGTATGGAAGTGTTGTAAGAAAGAACATCATGCTCAACATCTTTCTTTTATGCTAGGGAATTGGTAGTTTGATTTTATTTAACCTATCTATCTCCTATCATAAAAAGATATATTGAGCACAAAGCTACATATAGTTAGGTTTAAATTTCCTCCAACACTTTTCTATTTAATTATCTTCTTTTGAGTTGTCAATTTGAATGCGTAAAAGGTAAATTTCATCTTCATAAAAAGTAGATCTGTGATGCAAACTCAAGAAATAATGCCAAAAAATTAGATACCCTTGGATGTATCTTAACCTTTGATCAGAATCAAACAAAACAAAATTTACTCCTTATAGCTCTTATACATGTCATCTTATCACTTCTTACAAACAATTATTTCTCCCTATCACACACAAAAAATACCTTATAATTGAAAATCAACATCTTATATATATCTCCTAATAAGTGAAAGCCCTTATATATCACACTAATGCAAAATTATTTCCTTATCATGACATTTAAAAATACTTTACAAATTTTCAACCCCAAACATAATGTTTTGATTAAACTAACATATGAGAATAAACATCACTCCATTTAGAAATGTTTGCAACATACATAACATAATATCAAGTAATGATGATACTTAAGACTTACATTACCAGGCTCTTTCTTGAATTTCTACTCAACCTCTCAACACTACAATTTGCATCTATCAACTCTTCAAGCAGTCAATCAAATGAATTTGTGTATTGGCGATATCTACAACAATCACCAAATTTCCATTTTCTTTCCTAAGCTCATGTAAGTGGGATGGGCCTAGATCATATGACATCATAAAGTGGAGGAAAGTGGATTGAATTAGTAGATATAATGATAGCAATAGATAGATGTGGTACTTGAAAAATAAAAACTATCTAGATCTTTTGTTGTTTTCTTTGCAATTTCTTTTACAATTTTCTTAATATTTTGTAGGAACTAGATTTAAGACTTGAGAAGATTGAGTGAATTATTTTTCTTAGCATAAAATATAGGACTTCCCCATGTTAAAGTGAGTCCCAAGAAGATATACCACCATTCCCAACCATAAAAATACACATAAAATACACTATAGAAACACCAATCCAATGTTCAACAAATGACTACCAAAACACTATGGACAAACAAAACCTTTAAAGGCCACACAAACCATCTATATCCAAAAAAGGATTGGATATATACAGACTTAATCAAGCCCCAACCCTTTATTCACTAGTAAATCCTTTAGATCATCTCAATCATGAACATCCTTGCTCTTAATAACACTATTATAATGCTATTATCAATTGTAGCTTTGTTGACTAGGAGATCAACTACAAAGTTATGTTATCTAAAACAATGAAAAAATAACCTCTTTCAACTTATCTAATTTTTTTTTGCTTCATCAAGATATAAACTCATCCTCAATAGGAACTCCAACTTCTCTTAAGAGTAGCAATAACAACTTGTAGTTATATTCCACCTCTAATTCCTTGAAACCTTCCTTATATGGCAAGATAAGACCTTCCATAAGTGGGTCGGGGCCCCTGACGCGATTGACCAAAGCATCCTATTGCAGGAAAGAGGTCGCGAGGTCCAATCTCACCCCCATCCCCATGGTACCAAAGGGCGTGTTGTGCTAGCATCACCAATCATTTGAAATTTTTTTACCAAGCACACTGCAATCTATAGGGGGGGTATCCGATTCCTCCAATTTAAAAAGAAAAAAAAAAAACTATCCATAAGCACCTCTCATTCTACTTCGTTATCAAATTTTACTATGGAAGCTTAGAACTATCAACAAAAGATCTACCAAATCATCCCCTATTAATTAATTTGCATCTACAATAACTAGGTTTCTCCTAGAGACACCATCAAATTCAATTTTACACTTCTTTGAAACCATTCAAATTTTATCTATTAATTCCTTTCCACTATCTCCTAACCCTTACATTGAGATATTATAATAACCTACAATGAACATAATTATTTCCTAACCATTAAATGAAAGTAAATAAAGATATTATAATAACCTGCAATGAACATAATTATTAAAGATATTATAATAACCTGCAATGAACATAATTATTTCCTAACCATTAAATGAAAGTAAATAAAGATATTATAATAACCTACAATAAACATAATAAGACATAAATTTATAAATTATATTAAATGTAAATAGAAATATTATAATAACCTACAATAAACATAATAAGACATGTTTATAAAGTATATCCCCCCTGCCTCAGCTCCATTCATTCTTCTTGAAGAGGAAAGGCGTGCATAAACTAAAGTAAATGATTCCTACAACATGTCATTTTCGTTCCATGGACAAAACAGTAGTCAGTGGTCAGGCTCGTTTAATGTGATAAAGAGATTTTCCATTGAATATAAGCTAAGTCTTCAAAGAAATAGAAAGAATCAGAGCCAATAAGATAAAATTTACTGTGATAAGAGTTTGCCTTGAACGATCATCACTGCAGAATGGTCTCGGCGGAGTTGGTAAATGGTCTAAATGTGTCTTTTTTGGATTAAATTGCGTGTGGTTTGTTTGTATCAATATTTTCGATCACATCTCATGATTCGTCATTGTTCATTTCTTTTACACAATTTTTTTTTTTTAATTTTGATGATGCATCATGGAATGTGATCCAAAACATTGATGCAAACAAATCACACACTCTTAATCCAGAAAAAACACTTTCATCGATATAAACTGAAAATCTTTTGTCTTTAATTCATAATCTGTCCTCAAATTTTTTTACCAAGATGACTACAATTACTGGCCTTAACCAGGGAAGTTCATGAACCATCTTGTCCATTTCTACATCTGGAATTGGCACCCATCTTCTCCATTGTAATGGGTTGTCAACCACCGAAGTTGAACATGGTCTACTGCAACGTAACTATCCAAACTAATTGAAAAAGAAGAAACTGTTAAAATGTCAGCCGACGCTTTGTACCGACTGATTTCAGCCAGGAACACTGTACGGCACATTGGAATTGCTGGAGCCAATGATACGTGGCTTGAAACTGACAATCATGAAATTAGATCGTTCGAGCTGGAATTGACTGTTCTTTGAAAACAAAATTGAAAAGCAATTTATGACGTCAAGTTGGAATCTTATAGTATAAAAAGGAAAACACCAAATAATTGTGCTACTGTGGAAATCGCTGGCATGCGCATGGGAATCTGGTATAAAAAGGGATGGATAGCACTTTTCCACTTGTTTTGCAACTTTTAGCGTTTACTTCTAATAAGTATGCTTTTGACTCTTTTACCTTTTTGGAACACGGATCACTTCATAAACGTCTGATTTTGCTTATACGAAAATTTGTTATGTTAGAAGGATTTTATTCTAAGCATTTTAGTCGTTTAAGACATAAGTGCACACATTAGTATTATGTGCATTCTTTTGGTCTATATAGTTATTCATTAAATCATAATGAAATATGTTTTTATACTATCAAATAAATCATGTGATCTTTATTTTTTAAATATATTATACACTTATTTCTTTTAGCAATTTAGTGTATTGTTGTACATATAACCTTCATTATTATTTTTTTATACACAACACTTTTAAGATTACACATTTCAATTCTCCAACTATTTTTATGTTAAAACATAGAAAACTAGATGTTTGATTAAGATAAACTCCTAAATGTACTCTAGACACCCGATTTTCTCCTTTCCAAATCTGATAAGTCCTACAACATCATATTTAGGTTATGTAATAATAGAGACAAGAGAATTCACGCACATGTTGTTTCTAACAAGAAGTTTATAAAGGACATAACAAATTGAGTATGGGCATTGACTGTGTGGATATAACACATTGATGCATTTAATGGAGAAGAACATGATGTACATGACATAAGCATGTTTTTTTGGATAGGATAACATATGAGTGCATGTCAACAACACCAATTGTTGTGAAAAATATAAGCTTCCAAAATATAAATTTTTGATAGTCAAGGACCTCCTCCAATTAGCTTTCAACTATGTTTAATTATTGCAACTATCAAATCATAAATACTTTCTTCAACCTTAACTCATTTATTTTCCTAATTCTAATGCAACCTCCACTCTAACATTTGATTTACTTGTATAATCTAAAACTAATTAGAGTAACTATTTTTCATAAAATTAGATTTAACAAGTAGATACATTTGCAATAGTTAAATCCAAATAATATTTAGTTAGTTCTTATTTTTATATATAGGTACTTAAGTTATATATCATTTTTTTCTTTGCATTTAAAATTTTGTAATTCATGAATGAAAAAGAGTCTTTTCAATGATATTTTTATTTAAGTTATGAAAGTTTGTGAACTTGATGTGAAGTGTTCAATTTCCTTAAGAGATAGGATGATGTCTTTCAATTGTGACCTTTCAAATTTAATGAATATGAAAGAGTAAGTATTTAATTAAATTGCATTATTAATATTGTAAGAGAATCACATCTATATGAGTATCTTAAGTAAATTAATTAAATTGCAATCAATAAATATCTAAACTAGAAAAAAGACTCTAGATTGATCACATTATTGAAATAAATACGTGAAATTTAAATAAGTTAATTAATGACACAAAGTTCTAGATCAAATAACAATTTAATTGGGACATATTATCAATTAATTTTCTAATGTATTAGAAAATTGGAACCTATTGAACAGGCACCTCTATAGATTTGAACCTTGCTTGTGGGTACAAACTTAGCCAAATATGATGCTATAAACTTGTTTTCCTTGATGTATAGAACTTGCCTATGAAAATTTGTGTTGTTGATACAGACCATTTAAGAGCTTGCTAGGTTAGGATTGTTCATCTTTAGTCAAACTTAGAATTTTATAGCTCGTCAAGATTTTAGTACAATGATTCAAATCAATCTAGACAATTGTGCAATATGCCTAAAGTGTTATTTCATTTTAATACAAATGTTGACATCATTTTTGAATTCCCAATGCTAGGTTGCAATTCCATGTAATGTTTCTCCCTTAGAGATTTCCTCGATGATAATGATAAATTAGGGTGTTTCCTTTTATACAAAACCCTAACATGCAATTTAAATATTTTGTGATTTAGTTAGCTAACAATGGCTAATTGGGGGTTTTGGTGATGATCCAAATTTGAAATTTGAAATTTATAATTTTGAAAGATTATTTTTGCACCTATAGATTTGACCCAAGCAAATGAGCAGATAATCTAAAGATAAAAATTGATCTTTGGAGATATGTGGAGGTGGAACCACATTAGGATTGGG